>PVKU01003506.1:0-176615 GCA_004027475.1 Anoura caudifer | reverse complement strand
ACGTAGTGAGGGGTGGAGCCTCAGGTGTTCCCCAGGGCGGGACAGCCCGGTCGCTGGGTAGTGACGCTGTATGTGGGGGCGGGGTCTGAGAGGAGATAATGGCGGTTGCTTTACTCTCTCTCAGATTCCAGTTCCTTTCACCGCTTCCCCTTTGCCTGGATTATCCGCACGTGAATGTGGGACCACCCGGTCAGCCAGCCGCCTTGTGTGGCCTCACTGGTTCTGCACAGTTGCTGCCCCGTGTCCGGGGTCTGCTAGTCGCTGCCTGTGCACCTGGGGGCTGCCAGCCGCTGCTGCCTGCGTGCCTGGTCCGCACCTCCGCTTTTTCCTGCCGCGACTCTGCCCCTTACTGGTCTGGATGAATCGTTGTTGGACTTCCAAACAGTTTGATTTTCTGAGATCTGGTTGTTTTCTTGTTTCTAAATCTTTGTTGTCCTTAATTTGGTTGTGAGAAGAGGCACAGTGCGTCTGCCTATGCCTCCATCTTGGCCGGAAGCCTATTTGTCTACCTTTTCAAATGATCATTTATTGTAAACAAATATACATTTAAAGGAGTAAGAAACCAGAATTTGTAGATTCACCTTTGGGTACAATCGTGCATTCTTCCCATTGTTTTCTAAACCTCTCCGCTGCTTAACTGAACCACCCTAAATCATATCACAGGTTAACGCGGGATAATCTCTTATCACAGTTGTATCATCCCCAGATCTGCCCAGTCATCTTGAAGACTAGCATCCTTTGTCCCTAACCCCAGGGCAGAACTTCATGTTCTCTGGAGGAAGGAGACGATTTAGACTTATCCTTACATTCATGTTCTAGATAATAATTTCTGGAAAACGTCAGCCAAATGGAATCCAACATGAGTGCTTTGGTCGGAGTTTTCCCAAGACACAGGTTAAGTAGGATACATATCGATATGTAGAGAAATCAGAAGAGATCATGGTTAAGGGGGCTGAGGACTCCCACGGTCTACTGTCTGTGGTGCCAGCGGATCCAAAGCCCAAGAACCAGGAGCACCGATGTCCGAGGGCAGGAGGGATGGATGTCTCAGTTCAAGCCGAGAGCACAGTCGCCCTTCCTCCGCCTTTGTGTTCTGTCCAGGCCCTCCGTGGACTGGGTGATGCCCACCCACGTGGGTGAGGGCCATCTGTCCTGTCTATCCATTCGAATGCTGACCTCTTCTGGAAACACCCCCCCAGCACACCCAGAAACCATGTTTTATCAGCTACCTGGGCATCCCTGGGCCCAGTCAGGTTGACACATAAAATTAAGCATCAAGGTGAGAAACAGGAAAGCCCCCAAAAGCAGCTGTATTTTTTTTTAAGATTTTTTAAAATCTTTAGAGAGGAAGGGTAGGAGAGAGGGAGTGAGAGGGAAATATCAATGTGTGGTTGCCTCTCATGCGTCCCTTGCCGGGAACTGGCCTGCAACCCACGCCTGTGCCCTGACTGGGAATCGGACCTCGATCCTTTGGTTCACAGGCCCACGCTCAATCCACTGAGCTACACCAGCCAGGGCTGTATTTTTTTTTAAGTAAAAGAATACTGTTCTTCTAATCCAAAGAGAGTTTTATACTTATGCATAGTACCTTCCTCTCCTCCCCTTCTGATCAAAAATTGCAATGTCATATAAAATCTGCAATTATGTCGATTCCCAGAATTCAATAGTGACCACCTTCTTGCATTGCAATTTAAATTCCAAGCTTACCAAAGCACAACTTCTTAGGTAAAATTCCTAGACGTGACATTTTTTTACAGAGCCAAAGTGCAAGCTGTGATTGACAACAACCAAAAAGTATGGAATGCACGTGGTAAACAAACAAAACAAAACAAAGCAAAGTGTCAAGTGAAAAGTGAAGTCTCCCCACTTTTCCACTCCTATTCCTATTCTTCAGTTTTGTGTGTCCGTATCCTCCCAGAAATGTCCATATTCCTTCACATGCAAATGTCAGACGTAATACAGAGAGATGCCACACCCCCTTCATCCGTCTCCCCAGTGGTAACATCCTGCGTAACTATAGTACAGTAACACAACTACGAAACCGACTTGGAAGGGATCCATCAACCTTCCTCAGATTTGATACATGGTGTCACATGAACTATTTGTGTGCCTGTATTTAGTTCCACATAATTTTATCACCTGACTACCATGTGACCACAACCACAGTCAGGATGCAGAACATTCCCCGCACAAGAATTTCTCATGCTACTCTTTTATAGCTACAGCCACCTCCCTGCCTCCCCACGTCCCTCACCCCTGGCAAGTGCTAATCTGTTCTTCATAGAATTTTGTCTTCCTAGGGCGCTGCAGAAATGGGATCCGATTGGCTTGCTTACACAGCATAATTCCCTCAAGGTCCACCCAAGGTGTTGCCTGTGTTGTAGGTTGTTCCCATGTATTGCTGAGTAGTTTTTCATGGTATGAATATGCCAGTCTGTTTAACGTGCTGAAGTTAAAAGCAGCATTTGGGTTGTTTCCGGTTTGGGGCTATTAACAAATAAAGCTGCTATGAACATTCATACACAGGTTTTTGTGCACACATAAGTTTTCATTTCTCAGGGGTAAGTGCCCACGCATACCATTGCTGGGTCATATGGTAAGTGCATGTCTCATTTTATAAGAAACTGCCATATTTTTCTAGAGTGGCTGCGCCATTTTACCTCCCCACCAGCAATGCGTGAGTGACCCAGTTTCTCTGCATCCTCACCAGCATTTGGTGTTATTACTATTTTTTTATTTTTGCCTTTCTGGTAGTTTTGCAGTGATATCTCGTTGTGGTTTTTTTTAAACATTTTATTTATTTATCTTTAGAGGGGAAGGGAAGGAGAGAGGGAGAGAGGGAGAGAAATATCAATGTATGGTTGCCTCTCATGCGTTCCTTGCCGGGAACTGGCCTGCAACCCAGGCATGTGCCCTGACTGGGAATCCAACCATGATCTTTTGGTTCACAGGCCTGAGCTCAATCCACTGAGCTACACCAGCCAGGGCTCTCGTTGTGATTTTAATTTGCATTTCTCTAAGGACTAATGACGCTGAACATCTTTTTGTGTGGTTATTTGCCATCCATCTGTGTGTCCTCTCCAGTGAAATATCTATTAACATCTTTTGCTGATTTTCTAATTGGATTGTTTTGATAAATATCCATATTGGTTTTAATAATAAGTTTTAAAAAATATATACAAACTGTAAGAACACATCTTTGGGACAATTGGGGGAAAATAACATGGGCTTAGGTATTAAGCGATATTAAGGAATTAATGTGAATTTCATTAAGTGTGATAGTGGCAGGGTGGCTGTACACAAAGACATTCTCATTGGTTGGGATTACATTCTGAAATATTTAGGGTAGAGGTGGCAGGATACCTTTTAAAAGATGGGAGACCCTTGGCTGGTGTAGCTCACTGGATTGAGCACCCGCCTGAGAACCAAAGTGTCGCTGGTTTGATTCCCAGTCAGGACACATGCCTGGGTTGTGGACCAGGTCCCCAGTAGAGGCAACCACACATTGATGTTTCTCTTCCTCTCTTCCTCCCTCCCTTCCCCTGTTATCTAAAGTAAAAATAAAAAGTAAAAAAAAAGATGGGAGACGTGGAAAGAAGAGATGAAACAAGAGTGGCAAAATGTCAGTCATTGTTGGTGTGTGATACCCAGAGAGTTCACTATACTCTCCTTTCCTCTTTTGTGTGCCTTAGGATATTTCCAGAATAAAAATGTTTTTAACAGGTAACGTAATGAAATGTAATTCTGCGACAGTACGTATTTTCACTATATCCCCAAGTGCTGTGCACACAGGTTGGCTTCAAGGACTTGTAACCTGTGCACCCCCATAGGCCTTGCCACCAGTTAAACGCCCTGCTGTTGCTGTCCTGAAACCCTTCATGATTGTGAACAAGCGGCCCTGCATTTTCATGTCATGCTGGACCCCACGAATTACGTAGCTACAGCTGATGCTGTAAGCACATAACACATGCTGAGAAAATGCTTATCGAATGAACAGAAGAGGAAACGGTGAGAGAAGGGGAAAGGGAAGGGAGATAGCAAAAAGGAGATAACCGAGCGAAAGGAGAGACAGATAAAGTACCAAGTAGAAAGGCTGAATGGATTGTCCAGCACAGTATGCTGTTGGGGAGACAGGGAGGGTCAGAGAGAAGGAGGGGTCCAGGTAGACGAGTTTGGAGCCATTCTTCATCACTCTCCTTCTCGGGGGAGTCGCTGCTACAATTCCCAGGTACAAGCAAAGGTGAAAGCAGAAAGAGGTAGCCACTCAGACTCCAGGGTAAAAGGACTGGAGGCCGGGGGACCAACTGGACCACTGCTCCTTGTCTGTCCCATGCTCTTAATCCGAGCCTATACAGACCCCTCAGTGTCCTTACAGAGGGGTTGGGAAAAGCTGAAACCCTTGGCTTGGAGCACACACTCTTGGGCCGGGCCAAGTTCAAGGCTGTGCCTGGCTCTAGCCGATGCCAGATTGGAAAAGACTGGGAGAGGCAGGGGAGGGGGTAGAAGTGGGCAATTGAGGGGAGGATCAAGGGCTCAAAAATCATGAATCGTGAAATCAATAAGCATTCGCTAATCACCAATGAATGGCACAACAAGTACTCATTGCCTCCTCCCTGCCCCGTAATGAGAGGGCTGTGCAGGGGTGCACACACTCCCCACTCCTCGCCCAGGACATGTTCCTGATCCCCACCCTTCTCAGCACAAAGTCTCTCCTGTGAACCCCAGCAGTCCTTTGTCCCTTTGCTCACAGCACTCGTCACTGTGTACCTTGTCTTACAGTTAGTTCTATACGTGTCTTTCCTCTTCTGGACAGTAAGCTCCTCGAGAGTGAGATTCCTACGGGACCTACTGTATATACCTCAGAGATCCTCAGAGTAGCCACGCACAGCAAGTGAGCAATAAAAAAAAGTATTGGTCTGCGGGTAAGTTCAGGCTGAATGACGGGTAGCCACCACCGCCTCTGCAGAGGACAGTCAGCGCGCTCCGGGCCCAGTGTTTGCGTTCAGGAGTTCAGACAACACACCCTAAGAAAAGGTGTGGAGTCTCTCCTTTGTGCAGACTGGATTTGCCACAAATGTACCAAGTCAAGAATTCCGGATCAAGTGTTTCAACCTCCACCTGCAGATCATGCAAAATACGGTGGGGATCCACAGCACCGCCAGAAACTGCCTATCGTTATCAGAATAAAAAGTACAAAAAGACGTCCACACGGGGGAAAGATGTAATGGAGATGCTTGGATTAGAAAAAGCGCACAGTCCCCAAGGTCACAAGATCATGCTTTCAGCGACTGCAAAATTGAAAGTGGTTAAACGTTTGATAGGAATCAGGCCCTGGAGGCTGCCACAAGGATTTCCCGCGGAGGAAGACACGCTCCGCCTGCCTCAGGAGCACTGGGGACTTGGTAGTCAGTGCCGTGGCATCTGAGCCCCATGCACCAAGAAGCGATTAAGTCCTAGTGCCAGAGCAGTTTCGGATGAAAGGTGCAAATTGTTTTCATTTGAAGACAGTGAGAGACTGTTCTCATTTTCATTTATGCTCCAACCAATGGAGCCACATGGGCCAGGGCACCAACACCCTTTTGGAAGTAGTTACCTGCACACCAGGCTTCCGAAGCCATTCAGTGAAAAGGGCTGCCTTTGACAATCAGTCTTGATGAGCTCACAAAAGATAAGCATCCTGATACGGAGCCTGCGACCTTAATTTCATAATCTTGCCGTATGGGTTGAGAACCTTATTTCATTTTCCAACAGTCCCTTCTGCGGCCTTTGCTGTCTGAAGATCAGCCCTTTCTTAAGACTCCAAACGATGGGGAAATCGCATCTACCCACTTCCCCAGGGAAGGCCAGAACAACGATCCAATCCGAGAACATCGCAGGCATGCTGTTGAATCATCTTTCCGAAGGCAGCCAAAAGGGTGTTCAGAGTGGGCTTACAAAGTGGTTAAGAGCCAGGGTTTGGACTGGGGCTGCAGGTTCAAATCTTGACCCAACCTTCGATTTTCCTCAAGTTCCTGACCTCACCCATAAAATGGACGTAATAACAGTAACTCTTATTACATTATACATATATTAAGCTACTTAATTTGCATATAGTATTTAACACTGAGAGCAGTACACACAAAATACTGTGCACATATCAGCTACAAGTACAAGCAGGTCCACGTTGAGAAACACGAAAGCACAGGAACAAAGTCTTAGAGACGCATGCACTGGTAGACCTCAGCTCCCCCTCACTGGACAGAAGGCTGTTCATTTTCTCCGCTTCTCCCCTTTCCCCCGTCTGCGTACTTCCCTTCACCACCCTCCCCACAAATGGAGTAGGCAAGTGGAAATTGAACTGGCAATTGAATTAGGTGGTGCATTCGTACTTTGCTAAGGATACTAAATTGGTAAAGCAAAGAGAGAAGTAAGAACTTTGGGAAGCAATTTGGCCATGAGTATTCAGGGCAGTAAAAACTTTCACATTGCTTGTCTCAAAAATGATGTTTCTTAGAATTCAGGAGGAAATAATCAAAAAAGAAGGAAAAACTACATGTTTCAAGATGATGAAAAAGGGGTTCAATGGAAATTAATCTCACAGGGTGATCGGATCATAAATTCCTAAATGGGCAGGTCATGGCGGGTAGTCATGTGCCAGGCATGTAAGTTCTTAAAGAAGGTTTTGAAGCCAGCTCTAGGTGAATGTAGGTGAAACACACCTTTGAAACACCGGAAGTAATACCCCTGGAAGACATAACCACCATCAAAAGAGCACAGAAACTTAAGTATCCTGTAACCCAACCCCTGCCTGCCTTGCTTTCTCTCACCTCCAAGGAACCTTCCTTATGTCCCCTCCCCAACTTCAAATATGGAGAAGAAACTGCAAAACTCTCACTGTCCTGAGAATTTTAGATCTTGCTTCTCAGCAATTGTCCATTTTTGGCTCAAATAAACTCTTTCAAAAATTTTCTACAGGTTTAGACGTTCTTACGTCTACACTTGTTATACACACCAACGACTGTCGGCCAACTTCCTTCGATTAGTATATTAACTGGAGGTTGAAATTCTTCCCGGCCACACGTTTCCCGTGTGAGCCAAATAGTAAGGAAACTGGTGGAAATGAAACAACCAGCTGTCCTCCCACTCTCCATTCCCACTTCCTACAGAGACACACCTTGTTTACACAGCCACAGGCATCCCATAAGTCTCCTCCCTGGCCTCTCAGTCAGTCTGGGGCAGAGATGCATCCTCATCATCGCCATCCCATCTCTATACATGCAGGCACACTGCTCTCGAAACACTTCTTCCTCCTCCTCCTCTTCCTCCCTCTCTTTCTCTCTCTCTCTCTCTCTCTCTCTCACACACACACACACACACACACACACACTCACACATCGTCTGCTACAACAGCTCAGGCCACGCCCCTCCACTGCCCTTGGGATCAGATTTGTGCCCCGTTATCTGGTAACCCCTCCACTTGTCCGGTGGTAACTCTCTGAAGGCAGAACATCCAGCCTTGCCTATCCTTCCCTGAGTCTTGAGGACAAAGTGTGCCCCTAGCCACGCTGTGCTTCCTGCCGGCACCCGCCTCACAGATTTACTGCCCGACTCACAACCGAAAAGAGTGGGTCCTGGATCTCCAGTGTGTGTGGAGAGACCAGGCAGCACAGCAGCCTTCTAATAAAGTCATTCCGCTATGTTTAGTGAGCACCTGCTTTGTGTTCACTAAACACAAAGGACAGGAGTTACTTGCAGGGATTTGGAGATGATGGGAATTAATCGCTCTCCAGGAGAAACTCACCGTGGAAGTAAGTAAGGTGTGTAAACCGAAAATTGCCATATAAACAGGTAAAGGCCAGGACAGGGCTAGGAAGAAATGCCGTGGTCACAAAGCGGAGACAACCTCCGTGGCAGGCATCCCCCTGGAGGTGGCTTTTGAAGAATCAACGTTAACCGTGCCAAGAAGCAAACCCACGAACTCCTCTTACAGGTCTGCAGAAAACAAGTTCACAGACAAGCTCCTGCAGCGGCGGAAGCACAGCACACCATTCCAGGCCCACAACCGTGCTTAGCCTGCAAAGCACCATGTGATCACAGAGACTGAACAGACCATGATCTCTGCCCCCGGCCACAATACGTATTCTCTAAATGTGAGGCAAACTGCTCTTAGTATAATGCGCACCAAGAAGAAGGGATAACGACAGGTGAATTTAACTCTGGTTCCAAGCACAAAGATCCCTGGGGTGGAGAGGAGGAGCACACTCATTAAAGCGCTGTAGGAGGATGGGGGGGTGGGGATGGAGTGAGAAAAAATTAAAGTGTGGCTGCAGGAGGTCAGCCCTACCAAGAAAAAGGGGAAGTGAAGCCTGGGCAGGAACTGAGGGATTGGGGCCAAAGAGAGGGTGGGGCCAGTGGGCTCCACCTCCTCCCCGCCTCCCACGTACCCCACAACCTACTTTATTTGGAGTCTGGTCCAGACAGGTGAGGTAGGAACCCCTAAGGCTGGTGAGAGGTGGCGGGAGGGTCCCGGGGTTGGAGCAGGGGTGTCAGGAGGGGGTCTGGCCCATTTGTAGAGTCTGTGAGTCCCTGCTGTGCAGAGTTCAGGGAATGCCTGACGGGCTGGTTTTGGGATACTGCCACCTCTGCGTTGCTGCTGCCTTGCAAAGGAAAGAAGCCTTCTCCCCACCAACCTCCCAGCCCCTGTGGTAATAACTCCAGGCCAGAAACTTGAAATCTGAGCAGAGTCGGCAGGGGGTGGAGGACCCTTGCAGATGCGGGGTGTAGAGTGCCAGGAGTTATCTGGCTTCCGTCCGTGGCCCTAGGCCTTTGTCTGTAAGATTCTCTCTTACGTAGCTGTGGCCCTGCGGCTATGTTGTGTCTACCTGCATTTTTTCCCCCTCCAACCGGAGCATAGGCTGGCTGGAGGAGATGGGAAGATGGGGTCAGACATGGGGTAAGTGGTGCTCCCTCCCCCTACTTGCCCTAACAGGTTCTCACTGAGGGCCCCTCACTGGGAAGCCAGGGGGCTGGGGGAAAGGGGTCCAGTGCAAGCAATAACAGAGAAAGGGCAGGGCCTGCCCCATCACCTGGATTCCAGAGATGCCACTAGACCCCAAGGTCCTGGGGGCCCACCCAGGACTGGATCCTGGATGTGGAATGGCAGAGCTGGAAGGGAGAACCCAGGGAAGACGGAAAAAGGAAGACAGGCAGAGCCATGACACAGTAAACTGGCATGATGGCTGGGAGTCAGCACTCTTGGGCAGGTTTCCTGGCTTATTCCACACACGGATGCCTTGGGACAACAGTGTGATTCTATAGAGAATTACAGAACTGGAGGGTTCACTGCTGATCACTTATTTTGGCCATTTATTTGATTTGAGATTGAAGAACCTGAAACCCCCAAAGGTGTCTAATATGGTAACTTCGGTATCTGACCCAGCCATGATGCCAATTGCTAGTTTAGACACAACAGCTGTGTATCTTTTTGCAGGAGCCTGGGGAGGGGCCATGGTGCCAAGCCAGTCGTGGGGGAGACTGGAGAAGCCACTTACCTACCTGTGCTGCGCCTCCTTCCTCCTGGGGCTGGCTTTGCTGGGCATATGGCCAGACATTGTCCCTGTTGCTTCTTTCTTTCTGACCTTGGGTGGCTTCTTCCTGTTTGCCTGCCTCCTGGCCTGTTTTCTGGAATGGGCGTTCCAATCTGTGCAGCCGGAGAGCCCAAGGGCCTCAGGCAGTGCCCGGTGAGTCAAGGGTCGGGGCAAATTGAAGGAATACACTGCCCACTCTCCCTGTGTCTCTAGTCTCTCAGGCATACAGGCTCTGCTTTCCACCTCTGTTGCTGGTATCGGTGACTGGAGGTGTCCTTTTTCAGTAGAAAATAGAAAAGGGGAAAGGGGTTCCTTTCAGGCAGCCACCAATGACCTTATTTCTCCTCCCCCAGGGACAATGAAGCCTTCCAGGTGCCAACCTACGGAGAGGCCATGGTGTTGGAGTCACAGGGCCGCCCCCAAGAGTTGGATCAGCCGCCTCCCTACAGCAGTGTTGTAATTCCCCCAGGACTTGTAGAGGGACAGCCTTGCCATCCACAGGGGCCCAGGAGAGCCCAGGTGGAGAGGCGAGTGGGCTCAGAGGGGTCTATGACCCCAGGAAGCTCTGGAAGAGGTCCCATCAGCCTTCGGCTTCGGGGACCACGAGCCGTGTCCACAGCTCCTGATCTGCAGAGTGTGGCCACGCTCCCCAAACTGGAGCCTCTTACTCCGCCCCCTGACTATGATGCCAGTTTTGGTCACCCTGATGATGACAATGTTTTCTACGAAGATGACTGGACACCCCCCTAACGGACTTTCCCAAGATGTATCATCTCTCTGTGCCAGACCCACTGGTTCATTTGAGCACATTTCCCAGTGCCTTCAGAAACATCACGAACAGGGACTTAAACCGAGCGGGGAGTCAGGCTAAGGTAAGCCCTTCCCAGTTGAGATGCAGGTGGTACAATCTGAATTTTCAGGCAACATTCAGAAACCTTACCCATATTCCCTATTTCCAGAGTTAGACTGAGGGCAAGAGGAGGCGGTGATCCAGAGAATCTGGGGAAGGAAGAAAGGAATCAGCATCTGAGTGACAATTGCATTCGTTGCTTCTGTTTCCGGTGCTTTGCTTCTATTAGATCACTTGTGCTTCCTTGTGAGGCATTATTATCCTCATTTGAAAAATGAGGATTCCAAGGATCCGGGAAATTTATTTGCACAGGGGCACAGTGCTAGTAAATAGCATAAAAATAACTTAAACTCTGCTGTTCGAATCCCAAAGCCTATCACGTTCCTTCTCAAAACAAGGTAGCCGGGCCATCCGCAACCTCTCATTCTGCCTTGGACAACTGCTGGTGAGGGGGGAGACTTCGTGTAGACAAAACAGGGGACCGTGTGTCTGTCTACACTCAGACAAGTGTGGCCAGGAGTGTGCGCAGCCCACAGGAGGAGCAAAGCTCTGACGGCCCCTGCTCCACGTGTACAGCAGTTCTGGCCCAGGGGCTAGAGAGTGGTGCCCAATGAAGGGGCCCCATCCTGTGGGGAAGCAGTGGGGTAAACTGCCCTACGGCTAGGGTCTTCCTGTTTTGAGAATGGTGCATAGGTGGGTCAGGAGGGATAAAGCGTGAGCTTCTTGGCAGGGGTGGCGGAGCACCTAAGGATACTCAGTCATCCGATGTGACGACTGGAATCACTTGCCCTGACTCTAATCGCTTCAGCCTCACCTCTTCACGCTGACCCCTAGGGTTTAACCCCAACCCCCGGCCTGTTTGCTCAGATCCCAACAGGACCAGATTGTCTAGAACCACGTTCTGCGGCTGTGTTGTAGGTTTTAGCCATTGGGAGGGGCTCAATCACCGCTGACCCACCCTCCTCCGGGGTGCGCTCCCCACTCAAGGCTTCAGTCATAGCGCGGGTATCCGTCGGGCGACTCCCAGTGCTCTCCGCCTCCTTACCCTGGCCCCAATATTTCAATAAAGTACAAAGTCGGCCACTCGCGTCTCTGTAAAGTTTTTGCAATAGGCCAGGAAGGCGGAATAGGAGGTCGGAGGCGGGGGCCAAGATTTCCGCGGGAACCTAGGACCAATCGCGAGCCCACGTAGGGGGGCGGGGCTCCTCGCTCTGTCCCCGCCCCTTCCCTTTCCACCCAGCCCGCTCTCCATTGGACCGAGCGTCCACGACAAGGCTCTGCGCCTGCGCGCGCACTGGCGACGAGCGGGGCCAGGGATCTAGCGTAGGGGTGGTGCCAAGAGAAGTAGGGCGCAGGCGCATTGTGGGCCGCCAGTCGGAGGAGGGATGCTGAGGCCGCGAAGGCTTTCGGTTTGTTGGGGTTGTGGGCGGTGCGCTCCCAGCCCGGGAAAAGTGAGAAATGGCGACCCCGATCGCGGACTCCCGGCCCGCCCTGTCCCTAAAGGGGCTAATGACCACTGACAGGGGATGCAGGTGAGTCAGGGAAGATCCCAGGGGTCCCCATTGGGGCCCAGGGAAGGGGATCGCGGGTCCCAAGCGTGTGGCCCTGGTGCCTTCCCCACCTTGGACCCCTGAAAGCAACCTGTCCGCACTTCTTGCCAAGGATGGGAACCCGGGCTGCTCCCCGAGGGGCGCACGTCTCGGCCTTGCCCCTCCATGCTCCAGGCTCGATTCGTCCATCCTAGGAGGGCTTTGAAAAAGGGGAGCTCTTTCCAGTACTGCCAAATCTCGGCTTATGTTAAAGATTCTCCATCTTTAAATCTTTAAAAGGCACTTTCTTTCCTCTGCTTCCCTTTTAAAGAACTATACTTTGTCTTGTCCCCTTAACCGATGAGACCCGCAGATCCCGGCATCCTGCCTAATGTGCATTTGAGTTGGATTGAATGTATCATGAGCCATATTGCTTTGGGTATAATGACCAGATTTTCAAAGCAATCAGCACAAACTTTGGAGTGTGAGTACCTTGAGAGGACAAGGAGGTTGCGGAGGTTCCCAGTGTGTCCCCGCCTGTGCCCCAATTATATCCTTTAATGGCAGACATCACCCAGAACATTTTAAATGCCTTCTGGTCCAGACCCAGAAGATTTAGGACTTCAGAAGTGGAACCTGCAGGAGCACACAGAATCAAGACGGAAGGACTCCTTTTGTGTCCTTTTCTGCATTCCTCCCTCCCCTCTCAGATGTGTTCTAAAGTTCTAGGTGGTGGTAGTGGTGACCTTTCGAAAATCCACCTTTGAGATTCTCCACAGAATATGGAATACAGAGAGGAGCAGGTGTGGGGAGAACAGATGATGCCTCAGATTAAATCCGTGGAGTTTTTGGTTGAAAATTCAAGTTTGGAACTTGAAAGAGTTAAGAACCAGTAGTCTGTTAGTGAATTGTGAGTGTGGATGAGACAGACTGGGGATAGGTTCTTTCAGGGGGGTTCGTCATAGCTATCAACATTTAAGGACAGGTCAGAGGTCCTCTGGAGGAAACAGGAACCTCGTGGGCAGAAAGGGGATGTGGAGACAATGGTGTAATGGGACCCAAGGGAGGGGAAAGTTGTATTTTGTTGTTTGTTTTAGGTCTTTATTCATCAAAGGTTAATAGTAGCAGGCACATACTAAAACGAGTATGGCAGAGCCTTTTACAAATGGATTTAACGTTCAAACTTCCTCCCACGAAAAGGGCTGTTGAAACAGGCTGTGAACCACAAAGGGTCTTTTACAGTCACAAGGGAAATACAATTGAACTAAAAGAAAGCCCTGGTTTCTCCTAAAACTAGATTACAGCTGCGCTTACTGCACATAAAACAATTTAAAACAGATTACAGAAGTGGAATGTTGTACATTTAAAATTAATCCTTAGATTTTTATCCTGGAAAATGTCTGTTCACATCCAAAGGCCCAGCATAGGGTAAGGTTTCACCAAGGAGTGGGACAGGAAAATTGTACTTTTTTCAACTCGAAACAAGTTTGGTCACTTAGCTTTGGGCGTAGTTTAAGGCAGCTGGGACAGCCTGTTAGAGGCTGCCTACAGGGAGGAGAAAGTTTGAAGGAGAAAATGCTGCAGGTAGGCTGAGGGAACCTGGGTAAACCTGCTCCGCCATTGGTATGCAGGTATCCTAAGGAAATAGCTAGATGGCTGCGCCTGATGTTATCTTGTGGGTTGGCCTGATCATACTTACTTTTATCAGAGTTCAGATATGCCATTGTTACTCAGGAATGTTGGTGTCTTTTACAGTGATTCTTAAATGGGGTTTTTGACCCAGGGGTGTCCAATCTTTTGGCGTCTTGGGCCACACATTAAATACACTGCAATAGACACCGTGTTTTTCGGACCATAAGACACACCTAGGTTTTAGAGGGGGAAAATTTTGAAGCAAAAAATGTGGTAAAAATATTTGATAACATAAATAGCAGTATTTCACCAATGTAAATGTAAACAGAACTCAACAGCAGCATTAACAACCGTTATTCCTCCCAAATTGGTGACAGGGGTAGTGCGTCTTATAGTCTGAAAATGCGGTAATCATGCGCGTGCACAAAACCAAATCTCGTAATGTTTTAAGTAAATTTATGATTTGGGGTTGGGCCGCATGCAGTCCGAGGGCTGCAGGTTGGCTACCCCTGCTCGACTGTGTTGTTGGGGCAGGTTCTTACTGAAAGTTTGGGGTAACAGGAGTATTTCAAGAAACAAGAAGTTAAAATGGAATTCCAAATATCGCTGTTCGCAACCCAAACTTTAACCTGAGTTGGCTAAACATTAGCCTGCTTAGGCTAAACATTCCCGAGCCTGGGAATGTTTTCCTGAGCACTGCCCCTGCCTTAGGGTCCCACGTGCCATCTTCCTGGGTCTCTCAGCTCTCCCAAGACCATGGTTTTCTCTCCTCTAACTATAAATCTCTAGCCTAGAGTTAAGCCAAGTACATCCTCTAAATGTACTTGGTATTTCACTGGTTCTGTGATGCGCATTTTAACATCTTTGAAATGAGGATGGATCTTTAAATAGGGTTTTAAGTTGTAAACTGAAGCTATTACCATATTCCTTTCTCACTGCCATCAGGCCCATACTGTTGTCATATGTCTGGAAACTGACTACACAGGCTGGCGGGCTCTGGATTTATGTAAACTAGGCACATAGATGATATACATTGAAATGGGATTCTTTTAGTTTATACACAGAAACTGATCTCTTTCCAAACCAAGAGCAAAACTAAGGAAACCTTGAAACGAAGACACCCCTAGGAAGCACAGTTACCAGATAATTTAGCCTTTGTGTGCTTTAACTCCCAAGGGATTTCGGATGATGGTGATCGTGTCCGTTGCTGGTACTTACCTGCTGTGACTTTCTCTCATGCTTTCTCCCTACCCAGTTCTTAGAGGATTCTCATTCTTTAACTTATATCACTTTTCAGCAGCCTGAATCAGTAATGCGTAGTGTTTTCTGGAATAGTCTCTTGGTTGCAGTTGGTGTGGCAGAGGAATACACCTTCTCAGGAATACGGGTGTGCTTGGGTGTGTTTCTGTGAAGGTAGCTATGCCCCTCCCCTAGACAGACTGTTTGTGACAGAGGATGCTCTCGGTTGAACACACTCCATAAAGAATCGTGTACATCATTTCCTTATGCTCAACATGGCACTGCTTAATACTTCTTTGACTTCAACCAGTTTCGGTAAAATAGGCTTACCTTGGTTACTCTAAGTCCTGTCCCTTTTGCTCCACCTCCTCCACGCCCCTCTTCTGTGCCATATCTTCCGTACCCGACGGCCTTTCTCTCTGCCTCTTATCGGTAGGGTCCTGCGCGTGTGCGGCATGCATCCCGACCATCAGGAAGCTCTAAAGAAGAACCGAGTGGTGCTGGCCAAGCAACTGCTGCTGAGTGAGCTGTTAGAACATCTCCTGGAGAAAGACATCATCACCTTGGAAATGAGGGAGCACATTCAGGTATGAAGGTGAAGGAAGAGCTGAGTAAATTGATTGTAGAAGTAGGAACAGAGCTTGGTACTCTGTGCAAAGCAGGCAGCGCCCTAGGAAGGAGATGGCGGTGCCCCGCTACCCTAGAGCATTTAGCAGAAAAGATACGTAATTCAGGAGTAATGCGAAGGACTTCACCTGTATTGTTTTTTTATGAAAGGAATTCTTGAGATGGGTGATGACATTCTTAGGAAGCTCATCTGGAGAAACAGAATTGTAGCCAGATAAGTGACTAGGCTTTTATGTTTTATCCTTGTATTGTAGGCCAAAGTGGGCAGTTTCAGCCAGAATGTGGAGTTCCTCAGCTTGCTGCCCAAGAGGGGTCCCCAGGCTTTTGACGCCTTCTGTACGGCCCTGAGGGAGACCAAGCAGGGTCACCTGGAGGATTTGTTGCTGTCCACCCTCTCTGGTCTTCAGCCCGTACTCCCACCGGTACAGAGCCCTAGACATGTGGTGTGTTAAGAAGGGTTAGTTTGGTGGGAAAGGAAGTTTTGAAGCGGGAGACAAGATCTGGGGTTTATTTGGACCGGACCGTCTCCCTAAGACCTGGCATGGGGGTCCTGGTTTCTTCCAGCTGAGCCGTGACTACGACTTGGGTCTGTCTTTGCCGGTGTCTGAGTCCTGTCCCCCTCACAAGCAGCTCCGCCTGTCCGCAGGTGAGAATTGATGGGATAAACCAGGTCCCGCAAATTGACTGCCCTTAACTGGCATCTGGCTGCCCTAGCGTGGTACCTGCTTTCATTCGTCTTGGGAACAGTTTCCTCGCTGAATTTGTTCGGGACTGGCAGAGCAGTTTAGATGGGGTACGGGCTGGGCTTGTTTCCCTTCCATCACAGACGGCGTTTTCATGGTGATTGGCCCTAGGAGCAACCGGTAGAGGTAGGAAATTCCTGCATATGGTTGGCCTGTCTCCTCTATAAAGCTGAGCTGTTATAAAGTGAGAATAGACTACATTATGGGCCGCTAGCCTGCTGATTGAGTTGCTTCGTGATTAGAACAGGCTTTTAGCACATCTCATTCAGTCATTCAGTGAGCTGAGCACCTACAGTAGGCAGGCTAAGTCAACAGGTCTCTGCCCTCAATGGATCTTACAAATTCGGGGAGTGAGCAAGACCAGGAATGATTAAAACCCCAGTTCAGTTCAAAGGGTGCCTGAAGTTGCGAAGTATGAGGGTTGATGTGGAGACCGTGTGCTAGTTTTTGGCTTCCTGCGCCACAGATGCTGTGGAACACTCCCTCGACAACGGAGATGGCCCGCCCTGCCTTCAGGTGAAGCCTTGCACCCCTGAGTTTTATCAAGCACACTCCCAGCTGGTGAGTCTCGGGCATCTGGACTTGGTTTGCATGCACGTTTTCTTCCTGCTTTATGAGTCAGAAAGCCTTTGCTGATGGAATGTCTTCTGTGGGTGTGTTTCTGCCTTGACCTGGTGGAGTTCAGAAGGATAGGATGTCTTCGTTTTCTTGAAATGTCTCATGGTGGGCAGGCGGGGCGGGGTTCGTGTCCTCAGGCTCACAGTCTAATCGGCCTCGCCTCCCCAGGCCTACAGGTTGAAGTCTCGGCCTCGTGGCCTGGCCCTGGTCCTGAGCAACGTGCACTTCACCGGAGAGAAAGACCTGGAATTCCGCTCCGGAGGGGATGTGGACCACAGCACTCTGGTTGTCCTCTTCAAGCTCCTGGGCTACCAGGTCCATGTTCTCCTGGACCAGACTGCACAGGTACCTGGTGCAGCCTTCGGGGCCAGGAGCGCCCGCTGCTCCTCCTCCCCCGCTGGGCTGGGTGGTACTAGTTACTTCCTCTCCTCACCTTTTTGCTCACTCTCTCCTGCCTCCCACCTTGCAGTCTAGTAAAAGAAAAAAGAACTAGTGTTAGCCAGCTGCCTCATTATTGACTTCTCGGGGTAGCTGCGCTCTCTCCCCCCAAGTAAAAGTCCTTGGTTGGGTTCCCCTTTCTCCGTGTCCAGCAGATTAATTCCCAGTCACTCAGGAAGTGGAGGGACACAGAGTCACCCCGCCGACTCCGAAAGACCTTTCCAAGCCAGGGCTGCACAGTCTAGGTATTGCTGTAAAGATGGCTTTGGCAGCTAAAATTCTTAGAAATGAAGGCTGGCTGGAATTGCCCTTATAAATACCGTTTTGTGGCAGTTTAACACATTGGCCTGTGGAAAAATTACTTTTTATCAGTTGTGTGGCCACAAGGCAGAGCTTAGGGTGGGTTACTTCTGGACTAGATTCCTGCCCATCATAAGCATTTTCATTATGGGTTATTCTTCATTAACCTCAGTTATTAACCAGCGGCACGTTGGGCTTTACTACCTCTGGCTGTTTCTGTTTTGAAATTGATAGTAGCCTCTTGGTGAATTAATACCAAATCCTCACTTTGATTCCAGAATGGCAGTATTTTCCTAAACTTGCCCTTGGGAATGTCAGTGGTAACGTTAACAGCGTTTCTGGGAGCTTTGATTTGTTGAGGTTAGGGACCTTTGTTTTGCCTTCAGCATTGTGTGTGGTCTGTTTCTGGTTTTCAGCTGTCTTGCTTCTGTCGAAAAAGTTAGGTACCTGCCCTACTTTTGGTGAGGCCGCTTTCACCAGGAGGCACGCAGCCCGTTCTTCCCCGCAGCAGCCCGTGCGGAGCAGCGGAGCCACCCTGGCCTCAGAGCCATGGCGGGAACAGCAGCGTCAGTTGGGTCTGCTGGGCGTGGAGGGAGCCAGGCTGGGGCATCGGCCATGATGCCTGCGCGGGGGATCCTGTCAGAAAGTCACTGAACGAAACGAATGTTTTCCACGCTCCCTCGCAGGTTTTGCTCCAGTCATTCCTTTCGCTAGAAATTGATGTCTTGGTTTTCCAAACTGTGCCTTGTCGTTAGGAATCTTACACGCATGGCAGTGAAAGATGCAACCCTGAGTCACCAAGTCAGCACCACACTATTGCTTTCAGAGACAGTGGCTAGAACCGAGGGACCCACGAGCCCACTTCACAAGCACCGTTCCTACAGGTGCTCACCCTGACGCAGACGCCAGGACCCCAGGTGTTCTCCTTCTCTGGTCCCATTGTCCCGGAGCTGCAATTGCAGTAGGATCCAATTTTGAGTGCCTTAGGCTGGGGCGGACCGTGTCAGGTACCAGGGATTCCAAATGTAGGCCTTGCGTTCTAGGGAACTTCAGTTAGATGAGTAACTCGTAGCATCAGCAGAAAAAGAAGCACGTCCCTTATATTCCCAAGGACCAGGCAAGATTGGAGACCCTGTCTTGGATAGAAGTTAAGAGAAAGAAACAGTCACAGGGTAGATAGGGTCTGAAGGCTGAATGGAGACTTCAATCGGCCTGGAAGGATGGCTGCTAAAGGGAGGCGTGGTGCAGGGAGCCTGGGCAGGGAGGACCCCAGGTGGACAGGGAGTGTGTGCTATTAGGGACCCAGTGGGTAAATCAAATGCCTACGGCAAAGGAGTGCCAAAGGTTCGGTTGGAGTTAAAGGGCAGAGGCACAGGGCTTTGAAAGCCTTCCCAAAGGAATTGGACGTCCTTGTTTTGACATTAGAACATCATTGTAGTGATTCTTGAATGGAAAGTGATGCATTATTCACACGATGATTCAGGAAGACTAATAGGACCGCATCGCAAAGAATAGAGTAGAGGCTGGTGGCAGGACATCCATCTTGGAGTGGAAATCGTCGTACGAGATGGTAAAGGCCTGGACAGCATAGTGGGCCGGGAGGGACGGTGTGGGTATGAGAGGAGCAAAAGGCCGTGGCTGTACTTCCAGGGCCTGGTGGTTGAATGACTGCATATGGAGGGGGTGGAAAAGCTAAGTAGGAACTGAGGGCCTCAGAGGACGTCAAGACCAAAGCTGTAAGTTTGGCAGTTACTTGTGTAGGAACAGTAATGAGAGAGTATGAGGTCTTTGAGAAAGAGATTAGAGCAACAAGACCACACGGCTCAGGTGAGCCTTGGGAAGTAGCTCTCCGTGTAGCCTAACCGCCAGCTCCGGGGACTCAGAACCCAGAGGAGGACACCGTGGAGCCCGTTTCTGGTGGAGGCTGAATTCTCAGGTCCCGCTCGAGTCCGGTAGTCACACTGGGCATGGTGATGCGGGCCACTGGGGCCTTGGCACAGCATTCATTCTGGAAGGACCTCTCAAGAAACTCAACTCTTGTTATATAATTATTTGACAAGCAAAGAAACAACCAAAAAATTAAGATCTTTTCTTTCTTCCTCTGGACTCCAGAGATAATTCCATTTACAATTGGAGACGGTGTGTCATCATAGAGAACCACCACCCCTCCACCCCCAGCCAATCCTTGGCGGGCGCTCACTGGCGTCCTTGCTGCTCCTGCTGGTTTTCAGTTTTTCTCTGTCCTCAGTCTGTTCTCACCGCGTCTCCTCCGTGAGGCTGCTAGTTCTAGAATTACAGTTCATCATACGTGAGGAAATGAGACACATTTTAAGTGGCAGATATTCTTACTGTGTGGTATTGGCTTTTAACTTGCATTTGGGTCACAGGCTGCTTTGAGAACGTAGGGACAAGCTATCGGTCCTTCCAGGAAAGGCTGCCCACAGAATTGTGCACAGAATGTCAGAGGGCTCAGGGGTTATCCTCTTCTCCTGCATCCCCGCCCCCAGCCAAAACCACAGGCACATGAAGACTGCTATTTAGATAAGGGCTGTGATTTACCAGAAATAAAGCTACAGATCCTGCCTGAAGCTATGCTACATTTGGAAAAATCCCCCCAAGTGATTAATCCCCGTTTATATTCGTTTAGTCCTGTCAATTCAGTTACAAAGTGTGTGTTTGTTCTTTGGGCCTTTTTGTCCTCTGTCTACTCACCTAATCATCTCACTGGAGTTCTTTCTAAAGCCTCGTGAGTAGGTGCCACAGGTACATTTGTGTTCCCTTCCACGAGCAAACCTAGCCACTCTGTTAAATTCTGTTGCGGTCAACTCCAGAGGAGTGTTCATACTTACGGATTCCTTCGAGGTTATATATTCTTGAAATAAATGTATTTTGAATATCTTTCACTACCTTAGGATTTCCATCATTATGGTTGGCTTCTGTTTGTCCAGAAAATACACATACTTTGTCAGCAAAGCCAATTTCTCCATTTCTTGTTACGTTGAAGGGTTTCAAGTCTTGTATAATGAAGTGTCAGTTACGTGCGGACAGGAATCAGTTGGCCCTTGAACAGCATGGGTTTAAACTGCGCAGGCCCACTTACAGGCAGATTTTTTTTTTTTTCCAGTAAATACATAGTCAGCCCTTTGTATCTCTGGGCTTCACATCTGTGGATTCAGCCAACCTCGGATCAAAAACAGTATTTTTGGTTCACTGTTGGGAATCCAAAGATGTGGAATGCTGACTTATGCCCCGGTCTGCACCATTGTATCTGAGGGACTTGAGCATCTGCAGATTTTGCTATCCTTGCGGGGTCCTGACACCAACCCCCCACGGATACCGAAGGATGACTTGTTAAGTTCTGAGGGAATCAAAAGTGTGTGTGGATTTGCAACAGTGGGGTGTTGGTGCCCCGATTCCAGCATTGTTCAGGGGTCAACTGCATTGCAGACAAATCGATTGGTAGTTCTCAGACTTTGCATATTGATTTCAGAATCAGTGAAGTCTTGTTAAAACGCAGTGGCTGAGGCCCCAGACTTTGCATTTCTCACGAGTGCCCAGGTGATGCCGATGCTGCTGTGTTAGGGACCACGCCGTGAGGGCCACCACAGTGCATTCCTCAAGGGCGTGCTTTTCCGTCAGGGGCTGCGTGATGTAAGTCTTCTGCCCGGAGAGCGTATTTGTCTTCGTTGTGGTTCGCTCAGATTCATAATGAAGTAGCTTCTCTGAGCTAGGGAGACAGGCAAGACATGAGTGGTAGAGGGAGACGCAGGTTTAGCGGTTAGTGTCAGATTATTATAATACAACTTTCCATTGACAGGCAAAATGCTTAGGATAGGGAGGTACTCATACGGCAACTCAGGACTAGATAAGCAAGATTCTTAATTTGGACTGCAAGGTTGACCGGTAATAGGCTTTTTGTATGAAAAAATGATAGTCGTACCCTTCGTTAGACATGCACATAACATCAATGGCAGGTCATTGCAGTATGTGCCAGGCACAGCTGTAGGTCCTTTCTTTCCTTACAAGATGGGTAGTGGAGCCTTGAGGGGCTTCATAACTTGTATCAGCTTCGAACTCAGGGATCAGACCTCGGTCTGCTGAACCTGTAGCCTCTGCATGTGGTCCTGGCCCTGCCAGAATCTTCTAGACAGCATGCTCCTCCCTGAACAGGCGTTTTCTACAGACACCATCACTGTCTCTGGGCACTTCAGCTCTCTGTCATCATGGTCCTGTTAGTCCTTTGTCACTGAGCGGTGTTTTCTCTCAGCCCCATAGGGGACCCTCATGCACAGCTCTGCAGGTGGTCCCCCCATGCCATTGGTGTGCAAGGGCATTGCCTCTAAAGAAAGGCCTGGTTGGTGACTAGGGAATGGATGGCGTTAACTGGCTCTTGATTGGCTTCATCAGTGACTTGCTCTGATCCAGGAGTTAACATATCTCAATCTGTGCGTTTCATGCATTTATATTCGGATTCCGTGTCTGAGGTCATGGTTTCTTTAGCCTGTCAGAGGGTCTCTGACTTCCCTTATCACAGACCATGGAAAAGTGGTGCTGACTACAGCGAACAACACTGAAAGGTATCTTTCTTCCAGGAAATGCAGGAGAAACTCCAGAATTTTGCCCAGATGCCCACTCACCGTGTCACTGACTCCTGCATAGTGGCCCTCCTCTCTCACGGCGTGGAGGGCGGCATCTATGGTGTGGACGGCAAGGTGCTTCAGGTGTGTGCAGTTTGCAGACAAAGGATGCTCTTAAGGCTGCCGTCTGCCCAGTGCTGGCTGCTGCGGGGGGCACGGGACTCAGGAGGCCCTACTGACTACTTAACCTCCCTTCTCCCCTACGTCCGCCTGGCAGCTGCAAGAGGTGTTTCGGCTCTTTGACAACGCCAACTGCCCGAGCCTCCAGAACAAGCCGAAGATGTTCTTCATCCAGGCCTGCCGAGGAGGTGAGTGCCCGGAGGGCCGGCCCGGGGAGGGGGCTCCTGGGCGGCACCCCCAGCTCTCACTGTCCTGTTTGCTCCTCTCAGGTGCTATTGGATCCCTTGGGCACCTCCTTCTGTTCACTGCTGCCACCGCCTCTCTTGCTCTGTAAGTGTCCCCGATGCATGGGGGGTGCTGGGACTTGGCAGTCCCTGGCGCTCAGGCCGGTCAGCTCTCTGTGCACCGCCATGCCCTGTCCTCAAGACTCTTGTTGATGTCTTTGCCTCCTTCTCCGAGGACTCCGACTTTTTTCCGTGCTTATCAATAATCCCGATGCGCTTTTTTTGTTACTCCTTCCAGTTAGGGATTTTCTGTCTCTCCTTCCTGTCCCTCTGGCTTTATCCTCTTCCTCTTTTCCTTCCTCCCGCGTCTCCCTTACTTTCTCCTTTTTCTTCTCTTTTCCCCTGCCCTGCCATCCTTTCTTCCCTGCTTCTCTTCATCATCCACGTGCCGTGCACGGCCGCGGGAGCCAGCTTGGCCCCAGCCCTGTTCCTCAGCTGCTGCGTCCCTCCGCTCTCTTGCCCGCAGCCTTCTGCCCCAGGACTCCGTGGCCAGGTTCAGCAGACATGTGGCATGCCACTCACCGGGGAGGGAGCCCGTGGGAGTGAAAGTTCTCACTGCGGTCAGATTCTGCCTCTGCCACTAGCCAGTCAGGTCACATTAGAGGAGTCCCTTGATGTCCCTGTCTTTGTTAACTTGACATAAAATGTAGATAATCATCAGGCCTATTTCATAGGGTTGTTTTGATGATTAAGTGAAGTAATACGTACGAAGGGCTTGCTTAGCACAGTAGCTGGCTCTTCGTAAATCCACAGGAAATGCCAGCTACAGCGGTTATAACGTGACCAGTGCCTTCAGGGGGCTTGTGGTTGGATCAGAGGTCACTCTGTCCAAATGCTCAAATAATTGTTTAATCTGTTGCATGTTCAACACATGTAAATGATTAGTACTGCCTTTATTCTCCTAATATCACCAAAGAATGTAACTCACTAAGGTCGTGCCCTGTGACAAGGGCTACTCCAGGTCCTACCGCAAAGCGAACAAGAGCATGGTCTCTCCCAAGTGCCCACTAATTACTAGGAAAACAGAGCAGATGTCCATGAAGTACTTGTAGAGTCGTTCAAAGGCCTCAAGTCAGGAGGGGTGAAATTAGTGAGATGTAGACCGTATGTAGGAAGACGTAAGCCATGAGGAATGGACCATTTTAGTCAGCTCAGTTGGGAGAGATTTTTCTGGGAAGGGTGAGGCTTAATTTGGACCCATAGGTGAGGAATAGCCGGTAGAACCTTTCAGATGTAAAGGGGGAATATAATAGGACAAGCGTGGCAAGATTAAGAGAGTGCCCCCCACCCCAGCCCCCAAAATGGTACGCTGAGTCAGAAGCAAGCCCGGATCCAATTTAAAAACCAAGCATCTGTGAGTACCAAATTTTTCAGACTATATGATGCAACCCCCCCCCCCCGAAATTTGGGAGGAATAATGGTTGTTAATGCTGCTCTTGAGTTCTGTTTACATTTACGTTGGTAAAATATTATGTTATTAAATATTTTACCACATTTTTTCCTTCAAAAATTTTTTTCCTATTTTCCTCTAAAACCTGGGTGTGTCTTATGGTCCGAAAAAGAAGGTATATAGTCAGGTGTGGCTGACCCCATGAGGTGAGCCAGCTGATTGTAAACATTTAGCCACAGCTGAGAGTTTGGGGCCTCGGCAGATAATAGTCTGGAGCTTTGGAGAGCATAAATAAGAAATTAGTGGTGATTTTTTTCCTGGCATCACCGTGGCCGGAAGCTGCACTAAGAAAAGAGTGTGGGGGCAGGAACTGCCTTCCATTCACCTGCTGTCTTCCCAGGCCCAAAGCGTTGCCTGGCAGATACGTGGTGGCCCTTAATAAATAGTGAGTGATGGGGTGAAGGTTCTCACAATAACGTAGAAAATAGATTATGGGGATATCGTAAAGAAAGAACCAGTAACGTTTATTGATTAATAGATCTGAAGGCAAGAGAGGAGTCTCCTTTCCCTTGAGGGACACATGCAGTTAGTTTGTCCCAGTTCCTTCAGGAGGTGTCACCAGCAAAACACAATGAAGGAAAGACACAATCACCGTCTCCTGTTTCAGAGACACGTACAATGCTAGGCCTGGGTGGGAGAAATTGCTCTTTCCTGGGGCGACCTGAGTCTTCCTTCTAGAATTAAGTTCTTCAGGGATGACCAGGGGCTAGCTGTTCCTCGGAAACGAGCTCACCTGTCTTCGGCTGTATTTCGTTAATATGACCAATGTCTGCGGGAAGTGCTGCCTCAGCTGGAGTGGAAGCACTGGGAGGCAGGAGTCTTCACTCGATCCCTCGGGTTTAGCGCCAAAATAGCACCTGGCACGTTTTCGTTGGACCGGTGGCTCTTGGCCGTCGCCCCCACGGGTCTTCCAGCTTCCCTTTCCATTTAGGCTCTCTCGAATGTTCCGTGGAGCAGCAGCGTTGTAAAAGAGCATACTTCTCATCTTTGGTGTGAAGAGCTGTGTATCCTGCCTGTCTGTTTCCTATCAGCATTCCCCGCCCCCCTCCACACCCCCAAATGAAACATCAAAAAAGGAGTGGTCCGGGAATAGATAAGGCTTGGTCAGGAGGCTGGGCGCGTGCTCAGGGCAGGTTGACAAACTGCTGCTAAAACTGAATGATAATGTACTTCAAGTTTTTCCTCTTTTAAACTGCTCTTAAATCTTGGGTGCCTGGTACAATTTGGTTTGTGAAATTAACAAACAAGTAGTAAGTGGTTTTAAACAATACCAAAAATGCCTTGGAAACAACTGGTCATGCTTAGTTTTATAATCTTTTTATTGATGCAGATTTCAGGTTGTGACTTTTACATGGCACACATGTAATGATCATATTTTTGGTTTATTAACTTGCTTTTTCTTTTATAATAAAACTAAATATATCTGCCCTGGCTGGTGTGCCTCAGTGGATTGAGTGCCAGGCTATAAACCAAGGGGTTGCTGCTTGGAATCCCAATCAGAGCACATGCCTATGTTGTGGGCCAGGTGCCCAGTAGGGGGCACTCAAGAGGCAACCACACATTGCTGTTTCCCTCTCTTTCTCCCTTCCCCTCTCTAAAAATAAATAAATAAAATCTTTTTTAAAAATGTTTTAAGAATCTAAATATATCAGTATTCTCTTGTGTGTTGCAATAAAAAAGCACCGTGACTTCTAGGTGCGTTGTTCAGTGAGCAAGTGAATTGTGAATGTAGACCATTTTGGTTCTGTTCACCAGGGGCTTGGGATCCAGCAGCTCCCCCCACCACAGACTGGACAGCTCAGACCTGGGGTTTGTGCGCCCTGCGTATCAGATGCATGCCGGGAGAGGAATGGGGATAACAGGTTTTTGTGTTTTAATTCATCAGCCCTAGGTTGGAGGCAGTCGCTGGAAATGGCTCTTCCCAGTCAAGGTTGTAGAGACCTTGGGCTTACCTGTGTCGGGCCCAGGAGAGATGGGAGGAAATAACGTCCTTGTCCTCTCTGTCCGCCTTCCTACAGATGAAACCGACCGTGGGGTCGACCAGCAGGACGGAAGGAGCCACGCCCAGTCCCCTGGGTGCGAGGAGAGTGATGCTGGTCAGCAGGAGTTGCTGAAGATGCGACTGCCCACTCGCTCGGACATGATATGTGGCTACGCCTGCCTCAAAGGTATTGCCAAACGATCACGCTCTTCCACACTTGCACTTTCTCGTGTAAGGCTCTCTGATGGGTGGGCGGCAGAACAAGGGGCCACAGACGGCTAGTTTGGGACGTCCAGCTCTGTGTGTGCGGGTGTCCCAGGTGACCTTCATGCTGTGGTGGCTCCTGTCCTGGTTGCAGGGACTGCCGCCATGCGCAACACCAAATGGGGCTCCTGGTACATCGAGGCCCTCGCTCAGGTCTTCTCGGAGCGGGCTTGTGACACGCACGTGGCCGACATGCTCGTCGAGGTGAGTCGGCTCTGCCTAGCACCCTGAACCTCCTGCACCCCCACTGTGTCACCCTCCCCCACCCACCCCCCACCTGCTTTGCGCAGTCTCTCCATCCTCCCTGTGGTGCTGACACCATGGAAACGCCAGGCTCTCAGACTTTGGACCCTGGGTGTTTCCCTCTTGCCTTCCCAGGTGAACAGACTTATCAAGGAGCGGGAGGGCTACGCCCCCGGCACGGAGTTCCACCGGTGCAAGGAGATGTCGGAGTACTGCAGCACCTTGTGCCGGCACCTCTACCTGTTCCCGGGACAGCCTCCCGCGTGAGGCCACCTCGGTCGGCCAGGACCGCAGGAGGTGCGGTGGAGCCTTTTCAGGATTAGGGTTTCTGTCCTTCCCCTCGGGGACCGGGAGTCCCCAGGCCGGTTTCATGCCCATCATCTTCGCCGTGGAGCCCGGGACTGCAGGCTGGCTCCCGCGGTGGGAGGCTCGCTCCCCGGGGGGCCGGCAGCCCTGGCTGGACTGGTTGCCAGGAGCTTGGCTGTGAGCGAGTGAGAGAGAGAGAGAGGGGAGCTCAGCAGCGGGTGTTGGGAACATGCTGTCTTGACGGGAGAGGCCTCCTCCATGGGTGTGCTCCCTTCCTGTCCCCAGCTCCTGTAGGTGGCACTTTGGTCATTGCTTTTATCACATCAGGACATCTCAGAGGTCACCTCCTGTCCTTCATGTCCCAGCCTACTTTTCCGAAAGAGTTTGGAAGGTGTCCTCATTTAACATAGGCATTTGAAGGGACAAACAGGACCAGAGACACACTCTGCTGCTCTGTCTGTGGAAATGACCTGTGCGTTCCTTCAGGGCGGCAGGGCCACCCACGGGAAGGACAGTCTCCTCAGTGCCCCTGTGGGCTCCTCTGGACTTCAGGAATCCAAGCCTTCAGCAGAGGTGGGGCTGGGGTGCCTCGGATCTGTCACTTGTCGGTTTTTGCCCAGGAAAGTCCCAAAGATCTTTCCCCTGAGCTCTCACTGGAATGGGCCTGGTGGGGAGCTCCAGCTGGGGCAGGTCATGGTGGTGTCTGTAACCTGTCACCTTACCTTTCTTACCTAGTTGTCGCCTCCCTGCTTCCTGTTTCTCCCCTGTTCATTTCATCCTGTTCACTGCTGCCTCCAAATCTGTCTAAACTGCTACTTGCTTGGATCATTTGGCTGTTCAAGGATGTAATTAGTCTCTTGTTCCTGCTTTCTGTCCCAGCGCTAAAACCCCTTTTGACTTTATAGGGCCTATTTCCCCACCCTCGTGTGTCTCCCCACCTCAGGGAGGCCTTTGCTGCACAGGTTGTTTACCCTGGGAGCCCTCTTCTCTGCCCTGAAAGGATCCTCCTGTTCCCGAAGGCCTCTGACTTCCATTCTAGTGTTTATATGACAGATTTGGGGTTTTAAACAAAAATCTAGTCATCTCACTCCCCTGCTTGGAACCCTTTGGTTTCTTATCAAACCTCAAATAAAATCCAAACTCCTTACCTTAGCCTGCAAAGCTCCCCTACCCCCCAACGCCTTCCCCTTAAGCCTCATCATGTGCGGCTCTATCTAAGGGACAGCTCCAGTGGCTTCCTCAGTGTCTTTCCTGTCCTGAACCATCACAGACACTCCCGGGCCTGCTGAGCGCCACCCCTTGCCACTCATGGCTTTGGTGGTTTTGCCCCTCAACCTCAGTTTAAATCCGTTTTCTTGCGGAGGCCTCCTCAGGCCATTCTCTCTCTCAGCGTGATTATGTTTATGACTGTGTTCTGTTTAATCCCTTCGCCACACATTTCCTAACCTATAATGATATACTTCCTTGCCTCCCTGTTCATCTCTGTCTCCTCTACTAGGTTGTAAGCTCCATGGGCATCAAGACTTTGTCTCTTGTTCACCAACATCTGCCCAGTTTCGGGCACATGTCAGGGCTTCAGTAAACGTTTGTTGAAGGAAGCAGCCCTAACTGGAATCCTACCTTTTGACTAGGTATTTGTACTCTGAATTTTTCGTGTGTTTTGTTTCATCCACCGGTATTATGAATTCCTGAAGATGTGTCACAGGTGAGACAACTTGCTCCACATCTCTCAAGATGCCTGGCACAGTGCTCGGCCTGTGTCATAGTTGAGGTGCTCAGTAAATACCCGTTCCGTGAGCCAGGTGGTTCAGAGACTTGTGGCCAAGGCCTGCTTACCCTTGGATCAGTGCTGTATGGAAGCCTCTGGGTGATAAAACCTTCCCAGTTCCCACTGCCAGGATGTATTGCCATCAGGTGCCAAATAAATGCTCATATTTATTACTGATGTGCGTCTGATGTCTCTGTCTACAGGTAATCACGTGACACCTACTTACTCTGAGCCCGTTACAGCATGCCTCAGCCCTGACAAGGCCTACCCCTTATTTTGCTGCCAGATTTTTAATAGGAACAGATCCGTGCCTGAGATGAGCCCATGTTAGTTGCACAACCAGGGGCAGTGGCCCGAATATGGCCAAGCCCTGGGCTGTCACGTGGCCAGAAGTTGTTTCCAACCATATTGGTTCTGGATTGTTTCAAGTAGGCAGGGAAGGCTAGAGTTGGAGGATGGTGAGGCTGGTAGAATTCCTTATCTCACATGGTCCAATATGGATTGAAGGTTTTCTAGGGTAGGCACTGGGAAGAGAATTGTCAGGCAGCCAGGATGCAACCTAGGCAGTGGGCTGTGTATTCCTTGGGGAATCCTCCAGGAGCGATGCCTAAAGGGCAGACCTGGAGAGGCGAGTGCCCCGTGCAGATGGGCTGTGGAGGTTTGGAAAATTCCCTAGGACCACTGTGGCAGGAAGAGCCCCGAGACCTGGGAGGAAATTGAGCGTAGAGGAGGAAGAGCAGGAAGGGACTAAGGGACTAGTATCTTCCTGAGTCCCTTAGTGCTGAAGCACACCACCAGGTGGAGATGGGGATCTGGCTGGAGGTGAGCCCTGGGGGCATGTGGTTGGCTGTACAGTGAGAAACTGCAGTGGGATCTCCTCGAGGTGGGGAGGGATACGAAGTCTAGGAGAGGTTTAAAAAAAAAGTACTGGAATAGCAGGAATAAGGTAAGCCCCCATTTGGGGAATAGGAAGGCTTAAGGAGGTGTGATAACTGGGAATTACAGAGCAGCATCTGTCTCTGAGCTGGATTCCATGTCCTCCCCACCCCCGCCCTTGAATAAGGGTGTCAGGTTGAATTTCAGTCTCCGTCCTTCCCCCATGCTCACCTCTGCCAGGGGATTCTCTTCTAAAATTATCTCCCTGAGCTGGGGGCTGCCCCCTGCTGCCTCCTCCAGCCTGTTTCCTTCAACAGGGAAGGGAATGGGAAGAAATGAAACAAGAGGGGTCTAGGAAAAGGAGGAAGGCCTCTAATTGGGGGGGGGAGGCAGTCCCCAGTAGCCACAACTGACAACTGATGGATATGTCCAAGGCACGGTGCTTGGAGGCTCCTCACCCTCCCCACAGTCCCATACAGCAGTCACGTTCCCATTTTAGAGATGAGGAAAATGAGGCTCAGAGACTTGCAGTTATACAAAGAAGGAGAAAATGACTCCGTTGGTTAGAACATCATCCTGATATGCCAAGGTTGTGGATTCAATCCCCGGTCAGGACACATACAAGAGTCAACCATGAATTTGTTCCATAACTAAATGGAAAAACAAACTGATGTTCCTGTCTCTCTCCCTCTCTAAAATCAATTTAAAACAATTTTTTTTATTTAAGAAAAAGGGGAAAATGTTACTTTAAGGGCATGAACTTGGAATCAAATAGATTTTGAATTCTGGCTCAGGCTTTGAAGACACCGGAGACCTTTGCTAAGGGACCTAACCTCACGGAACATCAGTCTCCCATACCTAAAAATGAGGAAAATTACTTCTACCTTCAAAGGTCCCCACGAGGACAAAAGGTGACGCTGCACAGCAAAGCACATGGTGCTCACACATTAACTATCTCACAGAACGAGCTTCAGTTTAATAACCCGAGTTCGCGTTCACCGCGGGAGCGCACACGGTGGTCACCTTTTTGCGTGCATTCTTTCATCTCCATCTCCGTGACCCTCTGAGTCACTGCCTTTCTGAGGACACTGAAGGCAGCATGGGAAGTAATCTGTCACCTTGACTGTGTGCCCTTTTTGCTTCTGTGGCTTTTCTCCTGGCGTGAGATTTTTCTCCTTCCTTACCTTTGGGAGCTATAGATTTTTTCCCACTGAGCTGGGAAAATAAACCTGAGACCAAAGACTTGATTATTATTCCATCTCAGCCCTAGTTAGGGAGAGAAGAGGTGGGGGGGAAAGTGTATCACGCTTGAAAAACCAGAAGAGGGAGAAAGAGACCTGCCCAGTGCTGTCAGCAGGGCCTCCCAGGGCACGGGAAGGAACCAAGGGTGTTTCAAGGATCTGGTAGGCAAGGTCCTGGAACCAGTAGACTAGAAATGACTGCCATTTGGTCACTTTGACAACCTTCCTTCCCATAGAAAGTCCATAAGCCTGTAGGTTTTAGTATCATGGACCCCAGGAGAATATGTATCTTACACAGTATTTGTATCTAATAGAATACATGCATGCTTATGATTTTTTTCCCCAAATTGAGCTTTTCACAGAACTCCCTAGAAATTCAGCTTTGTCCATCCAAACAAGAACCTAAGCACTGTAGCCACAAAAGGATGGGTTGGAGAGGGTGGGCAGAGTCTACATTTTATTCTCTTGTTCTCATGCAGGGTGACAACCCATGAGATCTCAGCTATTTATAATCACACACTCAAGGTAGTGCCCCTCACATCCTGCGCTAGCAGCTGTAGATTTCCTTGACCTTCCTCATTCCCGAATCTGGTTCTCAGAATTGCAGCTGGTACTTCTGTGTGGTTTGGTCAAGTGTGAGGGCCACCGTAGCCCACAGAGCTAGCCTCCATATCTTGGAGTCCATAACCAGGACCCGACTTCCTCTGGAAGAGTGAAGAAATAGTCATGGCCTTAGATATTCGTTTCTTGGGATTGTCAAGACCCTACAGAAACTGGCTACCTCCGGGAGAGCCATACTCCACAAAAGGTTGAGAACCTTTCCTGTTTCTGAAGCCCTCTCCCCACCCCCCCAAAACATAATTTCACTTTAGCACTGTTTTCTTAAAGACAGTATTCGTTTCATCTCACACCAACCCCTTATTTTCTGCCTGCAGAGATGGTGGATATCACAGAACCTTGAGTCCCTCAAAGGGGCACATGGTCATCTTTGTGGGTGGATCATAAACCTTCAGGTGTGGAGGATTTGTGTTACAAAAGGTACTTTTGGTGATTTCCACCTTCCCACCGGCTGGGGACAGAGCCTAGATCCAAATTTACCTGCAGACCATATATTTAGTGTCCCTGCCCTACCGTGCCTGAACTTGGACTATCCTGGGACAGACCCCACTTGGTGATGGACCCTAAACTATACCCTCGCTCATGTTTCTTCTATCGTGAGGAGTTCACAGGAGAAAGAATGTCCTAGGAAAATTGGCAAAAGAAAAATAACTGTGATGCCAGATAGTTTGTCCTTGGCTAAAAATTATTTATGACTTGAAGAAGAGAAGAATAGCAAAGTACTTCCCCATCATCCTTTATATTTGTCATGAGAAGTACTCCCCTCTCTTTGTCCCCCTGCCCCTGGCCCACTTCCCCTTTCCCCATTACCTAACCAGACTAGACAGACTGGTGGGTGCTCCTCAGTCCACACACAAGCTCAGTCCCTCCCCATAAATGCAGGCTGCTGGTGCGGCTGACACTTACCAGTCTGGGAAGTGGGAGAAATACCAGAAGCCTAGGCTCTGCCCCCCTTGCTTCCCACAGCACCCCCACCCAGGGGGTGAGAGATCACGGGCAACAAAGGATGGTGCAGAAGCATGATGAACAGCCCCCGGCAGACAGAAAAGCCAGAGCTGGAGGAGAAAACAGCACATTGGATGGGTGGGGAGAGGGGGCCAGACAGGTGAGGACCACACCTTGGTTGGATATGCAGCGGAAACAACCCGGCAGGGAAAGATGGCAGAGAGGCATCAGTTACTCCCCGAGGTGAGTTAGTCTCCAGTGTTTTGGGGCCTTGGAATCACCATCTGGCATCGAAGCCTCACCTTCCACTTAACTGGAGGAGAGATGGGACTTTTAAAAAAATTTTTTTTTGAGAGATGGGACACTTCATTGGTGTGGGTTTAACACACTCTGGACACACACAGGTTTGAGAGCACGCTAAGCAGTTTTCCTTCCTGGTCTGGGCGATATTTACAGAGGGACCAGGGGCTTAGGGCTGGAAGCCTCCTAGTGACGAAGGAGGGGGACGGTGCTGCTGCCTAGCTGAGGGAATTCCCTGTGGGGATGTCCCTCAGGTCGTCACCCCAACCTCCTCCCCACCCCGCACTGCTCTCACACCTGCTTTGACCCCAAGCAGATCAGATGTGGCTCTGTGGGGGGTCATGTGATGGAGAGATAGCTATAAATAGCTGGGGGTGGGCATGCTGCCCCAGACGCCTTGGGGACAGGCAAGAGGACAGGCTTAAGGAGCAGTACTGGGGGGAGGACGGGGGCAAGCAGGCCAAGGCCTGGCCGGGGGAGGGAACATGGAGCGGTCTGGGTCCCAGCGGCGTGGGGGCGAACAAAGCTGGTGGGGCAGCGCCCCCCAGTACCAGTACATGCCCTCCGAACACTGCACCAGCTACGGACTGCCCTCCGAGAATGGGGCCCTCCAGCACAGGCACCGGAAGGATGCAGGCTCCCATCCTAACTCCCACCCCCACCAGGTAAAGTCCTAAGGGGAGGGGGTGCTGGGGTAGAGGGGCCAGTGGTGTGATGGATTGGGGGAAATTAGGAATTGAGTGAAAAGAAGTAGCAGTGTTAATTTTTTTTTTAACTTAAAAAGTGCATGGCCATGTGTTCAAAATATGGCGATTGTTAGAAGGGCTGGGCCCAGCTCAGTAGCCACACGTCTGTCCTTTTATATAACCTTTGCCAGCAGATCTCCCCGATCCTGGGGGGACGGCAGAGCCACACACGCACCAGGAGCTGGTGCTTATTACATAAGCTACACGAGTGGTTGGCCGAGGAGCCCACGTCTCCGCGCGTGCAGCTCCCTCACACCCTCGCCCACATGCAACACCCTCCACCACCGCCACGTTCCTGTTAACCAAGCCCACACGCCGCTCCCCTTTCAGACTGGATGCCTCCCTCCGCTCCCCAGCCCTGCTCTGCAGTGGTGCTTAGCCCTGCACGAGCTAGCACGGATTTTTCTCCGTCGGTGTTCTCTGGGTTTCGGATGGAGCAGCCCTCCTCCTCAAGGGACCCTGGGACCCAAGGGAGAGAGGCGGCCTGTGGAAGGGCGTGCACTGAGTGCCACTGGTAGGCAGTGTCTTCTCACTGTGTCCCAGGTGGGGCGTGGACGGAAACACTACCTCCCTGGATCACTAACCTCATTCCAGGGCACGAAACAGCCGCGAGCAGGGCAATTAGTGTGTGCCTGTCCACTACTCAGGCTTCAGCTCTGCTGCACATATTGTGAAATCAGATCTCTTCTACCCAGGCTCTCCCAGGACCAGCAACAAGGCCTGGCCTGACCCTGGCCCCAGGGGAGGGAGTTGGTGCAGTGCGGGTGGGGCAGGCTAAACGCAGGTGGAGCCCTGGCTCCCCACCCCTGCCCTGAACACACCTACTCCACCTGGGGATGGGAGCAGGTGGCTACCAGGTCAGAGGGCCACTCCTCTGCCCTCTTCACATTTTGGGGAACATCTAATTACCCTGCTCTGGAAAGAGCTGGATTCCCTTGCCTTCTCGGGACTGGTTCCTGTTTGGGCATACACATCCAGGGAGCGAGGGGTGGGCTTTTTCTACGTTTGGCCGAGTATCTGAGGGGCCTCCACTAAGGCCAGACACACCAAGGCACAGAGCAGCCAAGAGCCACCATGTCAGCATTCCTAGGGAGAAGTCGGGGTGGGCGTGGTCTTGGGATATTAGAGAGACAGGCGGAGACACAGAGAGGAGAGTGGCAAAGAAAGCTTCTCATGGACACAGAGGCGCAGTTCTTCTATCTCCACTTCAGAGTAGGAATTGGCCTCCTTGATGAAGGTTGCCATGGACCGAGATGAGTGCAGATGGAGACAGGGTGAAGACGGGCAGACAGGGGTAGAGAGAGGGGAGTGGGCGGATGGAGAGCGGGCAGTGGAGGGCAGGGAGGGCCATAGAGAGACCCTCCGCAAGGCCCTTGACACCAGGATTTTAAGAGGCTGCTTGTTTGTTTCTGTGGGTCTGCATGCTTCCTTCTGTCTATTCCGTTGGACTCTTTCATGAGGCACATTTCCCATCCTCCCTCTGTCCAGATTTATGGCCATCACAAGGAGCAATTCTCAAACAAGGAGCAGGACATGGGGATGCCCAAGCAGATGGGCTCCAGTGCTACCATGGACAGCACAGATGAGGACCACTATTCTAAATGCCAAGGTGATGGGGACCGAGCGGTAAAGGAACGTGGAACAGCAGGAGGGACATGGCTCTGGAGAATAACTTGCAGGTCCCACTGCATATGCCGCCCTCCCCTCTGCACATGCACCCCAAAGCCCTCCTCCCAGGATTAAGGAGAGGCATGTCTCCCCAGTTCCTTCTCATCTTGCCTTGTTCCCCGCTTTCCCTCCCACCCAGCCCCAAGAAATGAGTTTTGGAAAGGAAGTCAAGGATCCAGTAGGGAACTAGCCCTCAGTGCCCCTTTGAGAGGGGCAGCACCTGGCAGAGGAGGGAAGAGAAACTCAATGAATGAGACACACAGACGAGATCCTTTGTTACTGACACACAGAGACGAGACCTCCCTTCCAGTCCTCGGTCATATACCTGAGCAGTGACTGGTTACCCCCTTGTCTACCCCTCTCTCTTCCTAGACTGCATCCGCCGCCTGGGACGTGTGGTGAGAAGGAAACTGGGAGAAGACTGGATCTTTCTGGTGCTCCTGGGGCTGCTTATGGCTCTGGTTAGCTGGTGCATGGATTACGTTAGTGCCAAAACCCTTCAGGGTAGGTTTCACCTGTCCCTGTCCCCTCGGCCTCTCCCCACACGGGGACTGTGTCTACAGTTTCTGCCTAGGACGATCTGGGAGTGTTCTGGGAGGGGACATTGCACAGAGGGGATCAGGCCCAGAACAAGACCAGACCAAACCAGACCCAGATCCATCGCTCCTGCCCCTTCCACCCGCCACCAACCAAGCTGCGCCTCTATCACTCACCCTAGTCTTCTCAGTACTTGCCTGGTTTGGGCACCAAACATCCTGGGACCCAGGAGCACCTCAGTTCCAGGCAAATCGGGGTGGCTGGTCACCGGTGTGGCCTCTAACATCGCGGCTGCAGTCCCAGCTCAACTGTGGCTTGTGGCAGGGCCTCCACTTCCTCCACATGGTGGGAACTGGAACGGGTCAGAGCATCTCCAGTAACTCAGGTTTCCCACACATGTGTTTCATGAGAATAGTATCATCTCGCGAGATTCAATGAGATAGTCCTGGCGAGAGCATGCTCCTGCGCGGTGGGGTACGATGCAGAGGGGTGCCGTGCGGGGGGGTTAGGTGGGGTTGGATGGGGGCGCAAAGGAATGTGGAGGGGTGTGGTGGGGTAGGAGGTTGGGGGGCAGGATTGGGGGGGATGGCAGTGACCTCCCATCCATGCCGCCCTGAGCCCAGGCGCATGTCTCCGCAGCCTACAAGTGGACCTACTACCGGATGCAGCCCAGCCTGCCGCTGCAGTACCTGGTCTGGGTCACCTTCCCACTAATTCTCATCCTCTTCAGCGCCCTCTTTTGCCACCTCATCTCTCCCCAGGCTGTTGGTGAGAACTTCCCTGGGGAGCCTCCCGGGTCACGTTATCAGCGTAATCTCATCGTCCTGTGGACCCTTCCACCCCACTTCCTCCTTCCCCCAGCCCTACCGGCACCCCTTGCCCCTGCTTTGTCACTGTCCTCCCCACCACAGCCCCCTGCCTGCCCCCCATCCCCATGTCCACTGTCCTGGGTGGTCATCTCCCTTTTCACCTCCAGCCTGAACCTGCACACAATCATTTTGTAACCCCATTAGGCTCTGGGATCCCCGAAATGAAGACGATCCTTCGTGGGGTCATCCTGAAAGAGTATCTCACCCTCAAGGCCTTTGTGGCCAAGGTGGTGGCGCTGACTGCAGGGCTGGGCAGTGGCATTCCTGTGGGGAAGGAGGTAGGTGGCCGTCCCTGAGGTGTGAGCTGGGCACAGGGTGGCCGTGGGAGCAGACGTGGACCTAGGCAGGGTGACAAGAGCCAGGACCAAGAGCACAGGGAAATCAGGGAGGGGAAGTGCCTGGGAGGTGCTCGTCCTGGGCAGCCCGTCGGAACGGTCAGAGCTGGCAGGACCTTGGAACAGCCTCCCAACCCGGGCACCGTTGACGTTTTGAGCTGGATCACGTTGGCTCGAGGGTGCAGTCCTGTGCACGGGAGGCTGTTTCGCAGCATCCCTGGCCTCTGCCTCCTCGGTGCCAGTAGCAGCCCCCAGGTGTGACAACCAGAGTGTCTCCAGACATTGCCAGTTGTCCCCTGGGGTGGGGGTAGGGATCTGCTGCAGTTGGAGAGCACTGCCTTAGAGACACTCCAGACGGATGTCGTTGTTTTGTTTTGTTTTGTTTTGGTGTTTTTTTTAAAAGATTTTATTTAATTAATTTTTAAAGAGAGGGGGAGGGAGGGAGAAAGAGAGGGAGTGAAACATCAATATGTGAGAAACATCAGTTGGCTGCTACTCACACTCCTCCAACCAGGGACCTGGCCCAAAACCCAGACATGTGCCCTGACCGGGAATTGAACCAGCGACCTTTCAGTGCACAGGCCAGTGCCCAACCCACTGAGCCACACCAGACAGGACCCGATGCCCTTGTTTTAATATGTGACAGACAACTGAGACCTAGAAGGAGGCTGTGCTTTCCTCAAGGTTGTGTTCATGTGCATTCTTGTCCTATTCCCATTGGCGATAATCCACACAGCAGCCAGAGTCTTCTTTTCAGAGTGGAATCAGCAACATCTGACCTCTGTGCAAGAACTTCCCTAACGGCTTTCCATTCTTAAAATAAAATTCAGAGCTCTCTCTGGGGCCTCAGAGGCCTGTGGGGCCCTGACTCCTTTCTTCCCTCCTCTGTCCTCCCAGGCTGCCCCTTACTCACTGTATCGGGGTATCAAGGCCTTCTCCCTGTCCCTCAGCTGAGAATCGTCTTCCTCCTGATTCCCACGTGGCTCACACCTTTGTTTCAACACGACACTACTCGTTTGTGACCTTCTCCGAGCACCTTCTCCAAACACATCCCCATTCCACCTCATCTGGCCCATCTGTCTCTCTTCCTTTGCCCTCCCTCAATTTCTTCCCAGCCTTTGGAATTTTCTGAAATAATAAAATGTCCATCTATCACCTCCCTTTCTCTCTGGGATGATGCTCTCTGGGATGAAGGGCAGAACGTCTGGGTTTTGGGCCCACTTCTGTGTTTCCAGCACCTAGTTCGGTGCCAGGGGCAATAAATGTTAGCACAGCAAATGCCACCGCCAAGCTCCCCATCTGGACCCCTGCTCCTGACCCCACCCCTCCCTGTCTCCCAGGGCCCCTTTGTCCACATTGCCAGCATTTGTGCGGCCGTCCTCAGCAAGTTCATATCTGTGCTTTCTGGGGTCTATGAGGTAAGGCTGAGAAAGTAAAATGAGGTGGGGCTGTGTGTGTTCAGGATGTCGCGAGGGCTGCCTGTGCTCCGGGCTGGCCGCGACGCTGACACGGAGCATGGCGCTAACCCCTGCTCCCCTGTTCTCCACCCCTCCCCCACCTATCCTGGCCTCCTGATGCCTCTGTGTAGCCTGTGTCTGTCCAGTAATGACCCCTCCTTCTTGCTCCGCACCCCTGCGTTGGAGCCTGCACGCGGCCTGCTCCTCTGCTAACCTGCCAGTCCACACTCCTCCCCGTGTCAGTTCCTGCCCACGATTCCCTCCTGTGCTGCCCCGTCCCCTTCTCGTTCCCAGTTCCTCACCCTGTCTCTCTTACAACGGCCCCTTTACCCCAGCCCTCCGCCCTCCTTGTCCTGCACGCTTCTCTGTTGCAGACCGTGCCTGGGCAGCTTGACCTCCTGGCGTCGGCCTGCGCAGTGGGCGTGGGATGCTGCTTGGCAGCCCCTGTTGGAGGCAAGTCCCACTTCCTCCCACCCCTGTTTCCTGAGCATGACATGGAAGGGGCGTCTGGGTGGCTGCCACAGCTTTGGGGTGGAAGGGGTTGCTTGCTGAAGGGACCGGTAGGTGGGCCTTCAGCCCCTGGGCTCCAGGCACCCACACTTTTCCACCAAAGGGCAGTATGTTCTTTTGAGGCTGGTGGCTGTTTCATGCAGGCTTTATTGATAGTGCTGTTTGTCTGAAGTCCTTTGCTGGCTCTCTTGCTATTAACACTCCTCTCCCTGGTTGTCCCCACCTCCAGCCTCACTCTGGTGATCATTTCTTGGCTTACCTGCCCACCTTTATTTACCTAACTTTTATTTCATTTTCTGTGTTTGGCCTTGCGCTGCGAGGTCACTTCCTGTCTTGGCCTAGGAATTGCAGGGGATGTGGTGGGACCACCATGATGCCGTGTGACTTAAGCCTCTCCTTCCGCCTCATTCCCCACCCTTGCTTGTTCTCTCCTCTCTCTGCTCCCCTTCCTCGCCCCTCCCTTCTCTCTCTCCATCTGTCTCTCCCCTAGTAGCAGCCATACTACTACACGGACATGCTGACGGTGGGCTGTGCTGTGGGAGTCGGCTGTTGCTTTGGGACCCCCCTTGGAGGCAAGTGATTTACCCCTCCCATTCCAGTCCACTCACCTGCCTTGCTCCCCAAACTATTGTCAGCATCCCCAGGTGCGAGTATTACCAGTTGAAACAACGTGTAAGGAGAATAGCTAACTTTTAGCGAGCATTTATTATGCGCAGGCAACGTCCTGAGCACTTTACATGCATTCCTGCCAAAAGCCGGGTGAGGCTGAGATTAGAGAGGAGCGAGGAGAGAACAGTGCTTTCCTTGTCCTGGGTGACTGGCCAGTAGGCATGGTCAGAGAAAGCAGTGGTATGTGTTTCTTTGCTCATCATTATCTGTTGTAACCAGACTAACAGTAGAGATTCTATCGACCAAGCATTGGATTCCTTGGTGACAGAAAGGACACCACGTTGACAAATAGAGAAACAAAATTCCAGGAAAAGCATGTTTCTGAAAGGCACCGGTTGTTAGAGGTATCTTTTCAACTACGAAAACGTGATCAGTGCTTTCATAGAGGAGTCTTCCGGTGGCTAAGATGACCTGGCCCAGGAATGACAGGGAGAAGCACTCAGAGTCCATGACAATGTGCCGTGTCCACTCGTCCTGACACGGTGCCCGTGTGCGTCTCGTAAGGAGATGAGGTCAGCAGATGCCTCAGCTGGCGCCCTGCTTGTCCGTCTGTTGTCAGCTCTTGGCGTTAGAATCATCGGTTCTCATTGAAGAAGGGTAGTACGTTCGAATGTTTACAAACGTTAAATTTCACACTTAATGTTTATAGCCACTTTCACCTTTATTTACCCTTTCACCTTACAAATCCAGAATATCTAAAGGACATTTTTAGACAGGTAAAAAAAAAAATTTTGTTTTTGTTTTTAGTTAGATTCTTTAAAAGTGAAGAGAATCTGAATTTTCTGCCTAAGATTGGAATTTCTGGGATGAATGAGGAAGGTTTTTCTTGGTTCCGTGTATGTAGAATACAGGAAAGACCACACACAGGAAAGCCACAGATGAAACACGGCTCTAAAAAGCTGCAAAAACAAACAAAGGAAACATGACTCTGGACATGAGAAAATGTTAGGCATTGGAAAGTTAAGAGGCCATTTTCAGAATATTTGTGTTAAGTGGCAAATATTAAATGGGCTTGCAGATAACATTACTTTGGTATCATTTTATGGACATGGTTTACAAAAGAAAAAAATTAGTATTAAAATCATTTATTCACGATCTAGTCAACTCTTAAGTCCTTTCACAGTTGAAAGACATAGACTTGAACATTCTACCAAAATGACAGACACCTTTTTGTTCCGTTACATATGCTCTGTGCTGCCCTCAGGGCATTGCGCTGGATGGACCCTGTGCTCTCTCTGGGAGCTCACCTTGAAAGACTAGACAGGCAGGCAGGCAAGCAGCCCACCACTCACCGAAGTGTCTTCATGGCAGCTGGGACAAGTGCAGTGGGAGCTTTCTGCTAAGCTGCCTTGGTGGCAGGGGTGTGGGTAAGGGATTGGCATTGGAGCTTTACAAAAGAGATAGTGTTTGCCCTGTCCAGCTAGCTTGGTTAGAACACCATCCCCATATGCCAAGGTTGCAGGTTCGATCCCTGGTCAAGGCACATGCATAAATAGGTGGAACAACGAAACAACTTTTCTCCCTCTCTCTCCCTTCCCTTCCCTCTCTCCCCATGCACTGCTTCAAATCAATAAATAAAAATAAAGAGATAGTGTTTGATCTGACACCTAAGGAAGACAGTGAAGGTGGGGTATTCTGGACAGAAGAGATAGCATTGCAAGGTCAAGATTTGGGGGCTATGCCCTGGCCAGGTGGCTCAGTTGGCTGGAACATCATCCCATACACCAAAAGGTTGTGGGTTAGATTCCCATTCAGGGCACATACCTGGGTTTTGGGTTGATCCCTGGTCAGGGTGCAACAGGAGGCAACTGATCGATGTTTCCCTCTCACATCGATGTTTGTCTCTCTCTCTCCCGCTCTCTCTCATCAATTACAAAAACATATCCTCCAGTGAGGATTAAAAAAAAAAAGACCCGGGGGCTATAATTATAGTTGGTGAGTATTGCTAAAAGATGCAGGGGGAGGAATAACAGGAAATGAGTCTAGACAGGTAAATGGGACGAGCTCATGAAGGTTCTTGTAGACTCGCACAAGAAAGTAGATTTTATTTATTCTCTGGGCTGCATGTCCAAATGTGTTTTTAAATTTACTTTTCTTTTTTAACTTTTTATTTTTCACAGTTGAAATTCAATATTATATTCATTTCAGGTATACAGCATAGTGGCTAGACATTTATGTAACTTATGAAGTGATTCCCCACCCAATAAGTCTAGTACCCGCCTGACACCGTACACAGTTATTACAATTATTTTTAACTATATTCCCTATGCTGTAATTTATATCCTCATGACTACTCTGTAACTGCCAATTTGTACTTCTTAACCCCTTCCCCTTTTTACCCAGTCCCCCACCGCCCACTCCTACCTGGCAACCCCACAGAATCCCTTTTGCAAGGACCTTCTCAAGAGACTCGTAGCATCTCCTGGACTTGACTTTGGGAAATGCTGTCAGAGTGCAGGGCAGCCATGGGAGAATTTTGAACAAGGAAGTGACTTGGCCAGCTTTGCATGGTGATCCAAGCCCTTTGACATGTATGTGCAGGATAGAACTGGCCTGTGGATCAACAGGTTTAACCCAAGATTAACAAGAAGACTACTCTCATTGTCATGATGCTAGATGAGAGACTGGACTGGGCAGAGGCAGAAGAGACAGAGAAGAGGGTGACATATGTGGGTGATAAAAAGTAGAATCGATGCGACCCGATGATGGGTCAATGTGAGGATGTGAAGGATAAGAGAGAAGGAGGAACCTCGGCTAACTCTCAAGTTCCTAACAAGGAAACAGGTGGCCGGTGGTAATAACCAGAACAGGGAATCTAGGAAGTAAAACAGGTCTGGGGAGTTGACAGGTTTCACTTTGCAGGTGTGGAATTTGAAGTCCCTGTGGCATATCCAAATGATATCAAATAGGCAGCTGGGTTGGTAAGTCCGAAGTTCAGGAACTGGACTGAAAACAGGTTTGTTAACCGAGTAGCCTGTAGGTGGTAGTTGAATCTGTGGGCAGAAATGAACTGGAGAGAAAGAGTGTATCTGTGACTAGCAAGAATAGGAGACCAAGAACAAGGCCCTGGGGTGGGCAGAGGCCAAGGAGGCCGAGGAGAAGCCGGAAGAACCTCCAGGGTAGGAGAAGAGAGCGACAGTGCAGAACTGACGCCGTCGGAGTGTTCCCAGAGGCTGTTTGTGTTGCTGCTGCCTTGTTTCCTCAGCGCCACATTTTCTGTCTGGCTCCGGCTAATATTAAAATTAGTTCTCATTCCTGAGGATGCAGTGACAGACGGTTAGGGGAAATGTCCTGGAGCCGCATCGTGGGAAAGGAAATCTTGCCTAGGATTTCAAAAAATGGTTGTAAAGTGTTCATAAGTTGGATGGTTTATACCCAGACAAATCAAAGCCGACTTGGGTTCTATTACTGGTAAAGGACAGAGACTCTCTCCTCCTGAGTCTCTACTGTGTTGAATCCTCCTTTGAGAGCAAGAAGGCACTGCCTTACCTGGTGTGTGATTTGAGGAGCAGGGGCAGAAGGGTGGTTGGCAAATCTCTGTCTGCCCCAGATTCCTCATTCCCTCATTCCGTTTTCTGAAATTCCACCCATCCTATTCTCTTCTGTTCTCTTCCTTCCTTCTCTCCTCCCCACCCCTCCCCTCTTCTCCTCTCTTTTTCTGTTCATCCACAGAGCAGGTGTTGAGCCCTGATTATGTACCAGGCACCGTACTAAGTGCTGGGGTCCAGAGTCCTTTCCTCCTTAGGGAAAACTCAGAGCTATAAACTAATAACTCCATCTGAACATGAGAAATGCTCTGCTAGTTCAAAACTCTAAGAGAAGGTGAGGGAAGAGCTATTTCTACCTGAGGACAGGGATCGGGGATGGCTTCCCAAACATGGTGACATTTGAGCTGACCCCTAGGAGTCCTCTGCCAAAATGCTATGGCCACTCCATGAGGGAGTAACCATCAGGCCACCTTCCTTTAGTGGCAAGTGACCAGCCTATGTATGGACTACCACCTGTGGAAGAGAGGTCCTGAGGGACGCAAGAAATGGGACTTTGAATGTAGAACAGGCAGAAGAAAGGGGCTAGGATGGGAGATGGCGCCTGAAGGGGAAAGCAGGTTGAGGGGGCTGGGTTATAGGGCAGCAATCATTCGCCATGGAGAGCGAGGAGGGGACGAGCCTTACCTAGTTCATGGTCTTTCTTGGGGTCAGGCCTCTTCTGCTTTCGTCTAATTATGGGTTGTATTTCCCTGGTTTCCCTTCCCTGTTTTTGATCAAGGTGAGCCATACCTAGGTTTTAGGTGATTTTCTCATTGAATTTTTATTTTGCATCTAACATGTTTGAAGATGATTTTCTTCTCATCTCCTGAATCTTGCTTTCTATGTCCTTGTTTGTGTTTCTAACTTTATCCCCGCCAACTCTTGCTGTTTTTCTATATTTCCACCTCCTAATTTTCTGTGCCAGCATCTACTCCCAGAAACAGTACTACTTAGGACTATTAATTAGCTTTCCCTCTACCTCACCCACCCTTTGCAAGCACAATTATTTTTAACTTCTAGCCTCTTAGTTTTTCCCATTGTTTTGGTCCTTTTAAGTCAAGTTATTAAATTTTTTTAAATGTGGATGAACACTCTACTTTCTTTTCTGAGACTATTGAGTACTGTCAGCTCTTAGGAAGACCTTTCCTATTCATTTTTCTTATTTCTTCCTTAGGAAGTTGCCCTGGGTATATGGTACATGGTACATGGGAGGAAGGAGGAAGGGTTGGGGGGTTGTTAAAGAGAGTCCCTGTAAGCTTGAGCCCAGCTCGGCAACTCTGACGAGCACCTGCTCTGGATGATTTCTCTCTCATAACTTTTATGCAGAAAATTGTCAGTGTCCCTTCAATCCCTGTGCATATCTGACATTGTGGATCTCACCCAACCCTACTTTCTAAGGGATGGAAAGAGTGTGACCACCTGATCCTCATGTTTTGTGGGTTGAGAGTGGCCCATTTCCCCATCTCCCATCTTCTCTGTATCTTGTTGAACCACATCCCTGGCCTGCAAAACGCTGCCACCATGATTAGGTGTATGGTTTAGAGCATGGACTTGAAGAGGTCCACGGGGCTGGGGTGTGGGAGAGAGCCTGTGTCGTTTGTCCGCACCCGACCCTATGTTTGTGCCCCTGCAGGAGTGCTGTTCAGCATCGAGGTCACATCTACATACTTTGCTGTGCACAACTACTGGCGAGGGTTCTTTGCAGCCACGTTCAGCGCCTTTGTTTTCCGCGTTTTGGCCGTGTGGAACAAGGATGCTGGTAACAGGGAGCCCTAGGGTGGAGGCGCGTGAACAGGGAGGCACGCCATGAGGCGTGGAGGGAAGCTCTGTGGTGCAGTACAGGAAAGGACCAGATGGCTTTATTTGGGAAGTGGACCAAGGATACAGGATGAGGAGATAGGCCATGGAGCAGGGGGCACTGGTTGTGCATACGAAGAAGACATGAAATAGAAGAGATGCTGGGCTTGGAGGAAGAAAGGAGCAGATCCTTAAGGCTGATCACCTCAGGTTCCCTCTCTGGGGGTGTCTGTGACGCTCCCGCCATGATCCTTGGCCTTTCCATCCTGTAGTCACCATCACTGCTCTCTTCAGAACCAATTTCCGGATGGATTTCCCCTTTGACCTGCAGGAACTCCCAGCCTTTGCTGTCATCGGGTCAGTGGGGTCACCTGCCCTGGGCGTGGTGAAGAGGGTGGGTATGGCTACGGGTGGGAGGGACCCGAGCTAGGAAGAAGGTGAGGCAAACTAGGGTGAATTGTTAATTTGGGGGAGGAGGAAGGTAGACAAGGAAGGCAGATGCCTGGTATTTGCTTCTCCCGTGGCTAGGTCGGAGGAATTGGGGTCTCATTCCTGTGTAATTTACACCCTCAGGATTTGTTGTGGGTTCCTGGGAGCTGTGTTTGTGTATCTGCACCGTCAAGTCATGCTGGGTGTCCGAAAGCACAAGGCCCTCAGCCAGTTTCTCGCTAAGCAGTGAGTCACCCCCCTTCCTTATTCCTTCCCACTTACTTTCTGGTTTCTCCGCAAGTTCCTTTTTTTTAATTTTTGCAAGAGGCATTGAATGCCTTTTGGTGGCTTGTGACACAATACAGAAGCCCTGATGCTATGCGTAGGAGACGAGTGGTATAGTTTCTTTCACTTGTAAAGACAGCACTTTGGTGGAAAGAATACTCTGTGTTTAAAGAACCGAAACTGCTGTGGACCACAGGAAGCTTCAGCTTGCCAGGGTTTGGTGCGGTGTCCACTGTGCGGGGGTTAAATTCAGGGGGTCATTCATTCTGTTTCTTTTTCAGTCGACTCCTGTATCCTGGAATTGTCACCTTTGTCATTGCCTCGTTCACCTTTCCACCAGGAGTGGGTCAATTCATGGCTGGAGAGGTCAGCCGCAAGGGAGCCTGAGGGTGGGGTCAGGTCACAGAGCACATTAACCCTGGGGACTAAGCCAGGATTGGGCCACATGGAGAAGGGGAAGCAACACAGATATCCCTGGGGCTTCTGAGCCAAATGACCTTTTGGCCGGGAATAGAATCTGTCCCTGAGAAAACAGCAGAAGGGAGGTCTGAAAAGTGAGACTGGGAATCAGTTCTCTACAAAGAGGAAGCACCGAGCATCCTGGGAGAATCACCCCCTTTCACTTCCTCCTCTCACAGTTGATGCCTCGGGAAGCCATCAGCACCCTGTTTGACAACAACACGTGGGTAAAACACATAGGTGACCCCAAAAGCCTGGGCCAATCAGCTGTGTGGATCCACCCACAGGTCAACGTTGTCATCATCATTCTCCTCTTCTTCATCATGAAGGTACCTCTCCCTCCACTGTCAAAGCTTCTGTTTGTCTTCCGCCTAGGAACCCAGGGTTTGCACGAGGTGAGAGAGGGTGAAACTCTGTTGTCCGTCCAAGCCAAAGTGAAATAGCTTGGAAACCATAGCACAGGTTACTCGTGTATGAAAGTGAATCAATATCTAGGTTAATTGCCCCATTCATGTCACCTTAGTGATGGTGCCATAATTCTTATAACTTTTCCAAAGGTTCCACTTGCTAAATTATTAAGGCATCACAGCAGCCAAATAAACAAGGACAAGATGGAGTTCAGCAAAATAGATAGCTTTGTAGAAACCTCAGAGAAATTAGCCGAATCCCCCACATATTAGGTAATTAAGCACTCCGTTCTCCGTGTATCCATTTTCAGCTGATTTGTGTATCCATGTCCCCCTGTCTAGCCTGTAATCTCGTTTCTAGAATTGCAAAAGAGATAAAATACTTAAATCAGTTTTATTAGTGACTATAAACAATTTTTATAAATGCTATTACTCTGTTAGCAAGTGAGGGTTCACTTTCTTCTAACTCCATTTAGGAAACAAAAGCTGATTTCTTTTCATATCAGTTCATTTTCATATCTGCCTGTCAAGGATCATGTATTTAGAGATTTCTCAATTACTGCCTTATACAAAGATATTTTTGTCTCTAGCCCTCATTGTGACATCTATTGCTATTGCCAATTACATATCTTCTTTCTTGATGGTTGTCCTATTATTCCTAGTATGTCTTGCCCAAATAATCCAACATTTTCCTCTGTACATTAGGGCTGTTACTCAAAAGTCTGTCCACTCTGAACTTTCATGCTTTTGAATACCTTGCTATTAGCTTTTTCATGATGTTTTTTAGGAATCTGTGTTTCCCCGGGATACGAGTTACAGTAATATGTGTGTGTGTACATATATACACACATATATATTACTAGATATATATATACACGTATTACTATATATAGTAATAGCTATAGTGGGTTTGTTTATCCATTTAATCAATAAATGTTATTATATACCTTCTATGTTCCAAGTATATAATAATTGATTGCTGATCTTTGGCAAATCTTATGTTTATGGTTAAAACGATTTTTTTGATTGCCTTCTTTGCTTGTCGCTGTTCATTTGATGTACTTGTCAATGATCTTATGATTAGAGGTACCAGGTGCTTTACACATCAGGTTTCAACCCTGTAACTTACATTTTCAGGATTTGCTGTGGGTTCCTGTGTCCTTCCCTATTTCACTCCAGGTGGACTGATTTGGTCCACCAGCTTCCACATTTTGCATATCTACCTCATTAATTTTTTTTGTTTCCTCTTTCCAGAGGTTTGATATTTTTATCATAAAGCAGTTCTCAGTGTCTTATTAAGGGATTTTTTTTTGTGGGGGACTTTCATTATAGACTTCATATTCTCTAATTTATAGATCTCAACTTCTTCTAATTGTTGTTGAGTATACAAACCCATCTGCTATAACCAAGTCCAAGTTTTGAAGGCATCTCAGAATTTATTGCTCAATGATAATAATTGTGATTTCCTGGTATTCCTCTAGGTTGAGCTATATGGTAACTTTGGGGACACATATACTTTTAAAGTGTCATGCTTTTGAAAATTTTTGGAGAAACAAAATACTGTATATTTTCAACATTTCCCCAACACCTCACCTCACCTCCTAGGATTCCCAAGTGTGTATCTGGATACCACTTCATGGATTAAACCTTATCCTGAGAAATATACTGGATTATAAAGAAAGACTCACTGTATGCCACTGTTACTCACTTCTCACTGAATTACATCTTTGAAAATGTTTATATCATAAGTGTATCAGGAAGAGAAATTCACTCATTTCTTGGACTCTATTTCAATTCCAACAGTTTGCATCAGGCCTATGATTTTTTTAAAAATAATATCTATACACATAAAACCATTCATGGCTATAAATCCATGACATTACTTAATTACGATGGCATTTTTTAGTGTCCTGTCATTGGACACATAAACATACCCTTATTATTTCCAGAGTGTGAGCAGTCAGCTACATAGCCAAATCAAAATATAAAAATGGCTAGAACTATTTTTCCACAGTCTGATTTCAAATTATGTGGTCTCTGCCAGTACCAGTGCAGGCTGGTAAGATTCTCAGTTTAGAACTTTTATTATGTTGATGAAGGGAACATCCATCTTCCTCAATCTTAGAACATGGAAAGTATCATTATGTTGTAAGCCAGGAGCTTTTACAATGAGTGTGAATATAATTACAACTTCTTGGTTTCCCTTTCAATAAGTCTAACATGATTGCTGAGGATCGCGGGGGAGTTCTCAGCATGGCCCAAGGCTTTGCAGAATTCTTTGCCTGAGCTCCACATGACTGCTTCTTGTGAAGGGTCTAAATAAAGTGGATTCTGTGATCACAGCTCCCTAATTTCCCAGGTGTCTGGAATTTAAAATCTTGGGAGGTTTTTGTGTTCCACATCACTTACATTGCTTCTGGAGCTTTCCTTTCATGTGCTACTAGCTCAAATTCTTGGTTCATGTCATGTGTCATTCTTCATGCTATAGGACCTGATACTTCAGTGTCCTCTGATCCAGACACTGTCCTGACACATATCTTGGAAGCAAATCTAAAGTTCATCCTCTGAAATCACACCTACTGGCCACCTATTATCTGTATCACAGAAACTTCTAGATTGACCCGAGCCTACAAATCTCTATGGCTTTGCAAAATCCCTTGTGTACTCATTCCAAAGATGTGATACAGAATAGTTCAAGGGATCTCAGACTGGTATAGGTCAGAGTTACTTAAGAAGCTTAAACTCCAAGGGCCTAGAACTCTGTCTCCAGACAGTCTGCAATGGTAGCCCCCAGTGGCGTCTGCGCATCTGTGGTTTAAGCAAGTTTCCCTTGAGCTTGAGGTTACTGTTGGGTGTTTTAACAGATATGGGCTCTGAGAAGTTTTCTTGTGCTTTACATGAATAGTATTTGACCAAGTTCTCTTCTTTCTTTCCTTCCTTCCTTCTTACTGACCTACTGATATCCTGCCCACACTTACTGAGCACTGTGCCAGTACAGACAAAAAGCAGAGATAACAGGATACCTCAAGGACTTCTCAGTCTATATTCTCTTCATTTGTACATTTCACATTTCAGTTTTCCCCTGTTTTAAACAGCCAGATTCTGACATGAAGAACTATGTATTTGCCTTATTTTGGTGTTTCTGGGTTGAACCTTCTCAGATCCCTTGTCACTTTCTCTTGAGGTCAGCCCTGGCTCAAGAGAATTCTTCTTTCTAAGGTTCAGGAAATCAAGAGATTTATTTCTCATTAGTTTACAATGCAATAGGTGCCGTTTTTTTAATTATAAAAACATTGATCCTGGCAGTGTGTTCTGATCTTTAGCTGCTACCATCGTTCACCAAGTCAGTTTGAGATCCTTTTTCCAAGAACTGGCTTACTTATTTTGGAAGAGATATGTAAATCTATTGTTTAATTTACCTACTATGTCTCATCAAAGTTCAAGCACTACTCCATTTTTTGCTGTGTAGCTAAATTCTTTTGCATTCTTTGCCACAAAATGCACGTATTGCTTTTTCTAAAATTATCCCAGTTTCTATGGCAATACTACCTGAAAAAGTTGGCCTTGAAGGTCTTTTCTGTTACACTGGCTGACTCACCTGGCTTTCTCCAGGTGCCCAGCCTAGGATAGATCCTTTGTTTAAAGTGATTTGACGTCACAGGAAATAGCTCAGGCAGGGACGCTCACACCAGTTTCCCTTGTGAGGTTCACCATAAAAATGGCTTTGTAGTTAAGTGCATTAAAAATCAATTAGTCATGCAATAAGTCACTAAGACTTTAAGGTGTCTGCCATTTCCATCTGGGGATCTTTTGGGGAAACATAATCTGACCAAGAAAAGATATCTTTCAGCTTCAAGAGTTTTGTGCTCTTCCACTGAGGTGACCTTTCGAAGTGAAGAGGCTACAGTGGGTTAGGGTCCTTTGGGGGCAGTGACAGAGAACCTCTGAGGCCCCACTCCTTGTTCTAGATTGCCTAAAGGCAAATAGAGTTACTCCAAGCAGGAGGATTTGGGGTTAAACATATGGAGAAACCATCTTATAGTGTTGTCTTTGGTGATCTTTCAGCTTGAGAACTCCATGCTTTTTAGTTCTGGATGAAGGGAAGCAGGCGTGATGGCTTTCAGAAGGATGAGCCATCCCAGTGTTTCTGTGACTCTTGAAGCAGGGAGAAAGAGGACAGTGGGAAGGGGGTTGAGTGTGCACGTATGTGTGTGTTGGGCAGAGTTGAGAGGGTGTCCTGATGCCTCTTTTTACCCCAGTTCTGGATGTCCATCGTGGCCACCACTATGCCCATACCCTGCGGAGGCTTCATGCCTGTGTTTGTGCTTGGTAAGTCCTGATGGGGAGCCTGGGACCGTGCTGAGAGCTGCAGTCTAGGGTACCGGGAAAATAAGGAAAGGCCTGCAATGCTAGGGGCTTGTATTTGGTCTTAGCACCCAAGGAGGGTTTGGCTCTGAAAACACAGATGCTAAGGAACTTGGACCTCTCAACACCTTCCTTCCTTTTTGTCTTTGCTCTAGGAGCTGCATTTGGAAGGCTGGTGGGAGAGATCATGGCCATGATATTTCCTGATGGTATCTTATTTGATGGCATCCTCTACAAGATCCTACCTGGGGGATACGCAGTAATTGGTGAGACCCATCCCACCCTCCCAAAACCAAATACTGAATTCCGCAGATGTCCACACGCCAACTCTCCCATGACATCCTCATTCCAGGCTACACGATATGGCTCTAATTTAATGCTATTTAATTCAACTTCTATTCAAATAAGCAACCCTTGGTTCTGACTCTCAATACCATTTATTGAATATCTATGAGACTTAGTTTCTTCATGTGTAAAAGGGATTATGGGTATTAAATGAGATAGGGATAAAAGCACCTAGGATTGTGGCTAAATGTTTGGTAAGGTGTTTTTTCCCCCTTCCAAAGAATCATGGAACCAACAATGCAGGTGACTGGCTCAGCTACTTTCACCTTGCAGATGGGTCAATATTGACGGGACTAAGAGCACACGACTAAGCTGAGAAGCATGGGTTCTGGACCCGTCCCTGCCACCTGTTACCTAGATGGGCATCGGAAAGTTAGCTGCCTTTCGGACCCTCAGTGACCTCTGAGATTTCTTACAGCTCCAAGATTCTATGAATCTCTGATTTATTTCCTTATATCTGTTATCCCATCCAATGAAACCCATGTCTAACACAGTGATCAATGTAATTCCCCGGAATTGTTGTGCCTTCTTCCTCCTTTCTCTCTTCGCTGCAATCCTATACCATCTAGACAGAGGAGCACTAACCAGCTTTATTGTTCCTATGATGACCTTACTGTCTCACAAAGCGCTGGCTCAAAACCTGAGGCCCCAAGTAGAATGCCATAACTAGGTTTTAAAATGCTCAGTTAAGAGTGATACAAATTTTCTGCCCTAGCTGGTGTGGCTCAGTGGTTTAAGTGCTGGCCTTTGAACTGAAAGGTTGCTGGTTCAATTCCTAGTCAGAGCAGTTGCCTGGGTTGCGGACCAGGTCCCTGAGGTAGGGGTGGGGGGTGGCATGTGAGAGGCAACCAATCAATGTATCCCTCCCGCATCGATGTTTCTCTCCCTCTCTTCTTTCCTCCCCCTCTCTCTAAAAATAAATAAATAAAATATTTTTTAAAAGAATGATACATATTTTAAAAAACCAGGAATAGGTAGGACATCACTATCTTCATCTTATAAATGAAAATGTGGGCACACACAAGGATTTCGTGTCTTGTCAAAGGCCACAGGATGAGATCAAAATGACGATTTTGCAACAGCTCAGCACTGTAGTCCCTACTCTGGACACATGGTTATCTCGGGGGTGTTGGCACTGACCCACCCTGGGTCACTCTCATCATCACATCCCCATGTGCCCCGAGCGCCAGGCATCGCGGCGCTAATAACCCACCAGTACTTTCCTGTGTCTCGTTCTAGGAGCGGCAGCGCTGACTGGGGCGGTGTCCCACACCGTCTCCACGGCTGTGATCTGCTTTGAGTTAACGGGTCAGATCGCTCACATCCTACCCATGATGGTGGCTGTTATCTTGGCCAACATGGTGGCTCAGAGCCTGCAGCCCTCCCTCTATGACAGCATCATCCAGGTCAAGAAGCTACCCTACTTGCCTGACCTTGGTTGGAACCAGCTCAGGTCAGGGGCACCAGCTGGAATTAGTTCAGCTTTGATGGGGTGGGGATGGGAGATTCGGAGGTTGAGATTGATGTTAGGGTCAATGTTTGCAAGCACCACTTTTGACTGACTTTTACTTACATTCCCAAGTACCTGATAACTGTTGTGAATGACCAAATGGCAAACCTTATGGGAGGAATGGAAGGGCCAGCAAAGGGACAGGCATGTGGTGGGGCTAACCCCGCCCCCCATGCTTTCTCTCTCCATAGCAAATTTACAATCTTTGTTGAAGACATCATGGTACGTGATGTGAAGTTTGTTTCTGCTTCTTGCACGTATGGGGAGTTGCAAACCCTGCTCCAGACCACCACAGCCAAGACGTTACCACTGGTTGATTCAAAAGGTCAGTGGGAAGAAAGGGAGCTGACTCCTGAATTAGTGACTGGAACTTAACCTCCACAGAGGTGGGGGAGGCACTGTGGTGTGGTCTTGTCTATAGGGACCACCCAGTCTGCTACAGGAGACCCAGCCTGTGCTCCATAGGGAACATGATCATCCTGAGGAAGATAAAATACAGCCATAACACAAGCACTATAAGACAATTAAAACCAAGGAAAGGAATACGGTCAGTTCTCGTTACTCACTGTGGTTATGTTCTGTAACTACTGTGAACACACTGTTAAGGACACTACACTGAACTGTTGCTCCTAGAGGACATACAGGATTAGGTTCCTGCAAGCCCCTGGTCACAACACCTTCTTCCACTAATGAATGCATCAATTTGTGTGTGTTTCTCTTTAAAGGTACTTCATTGAATATATATTGTTGATTCATTAACATTGAACTTACAGCCAGCAGCAAGATAGCTCATGCCTAGACAAAGCTAATCTATCTCACTTATCTTCTCCATAAGGCATATCACAGGCTTTATGATAGGGGGCAATGGGAAACCGCAAAATAACCAACACAAATCACCAACACGTGAAAAATGTGGCAGTAAATGAACCATGTGAAGAGCACTTGTTTGCAATATGAGAGCTGGAGGGAAGAAAAGGAAAACAACGATACAGCATCACTCTGTTCAACATCAGCTAGGAATGGCGGGGTGGGGGGCAGTCAGATTTTCAGCTGCTGTGATTATGTCCGTTCAGGACAGCAGAAGCATTGCGAGTACTGATTTGGGGTTACAAATAGGTGAATTCACAAATAGGGAACTCACGGAAAATAAGGCTCAGTTGTAAGTCTTCCAGACCCTTACGTGGTTCTCTTTCCTACTTAGTTAAATGATAGCCATTCTTTAATGTCCAACTTGAGGAGCTGGTGGAACTGTTCCATATGAAGAAATGAACGGTTTTAGTAAGCTGTGATTTCACACTTCTTGTCCTTCCCATTCTCTCTGCCCACTGTTGGCAGTAATTCTGCTCTGTACTATTTCTTACAGTGGTGTATATGTTTTTGTCGGATCTGCCTTATTCCTTGAGGGTAGAGACTGTAACTTCTGTCTCTGTCAGACTGCCTCCTTACTAGATATTAAATAAACACTTGTCTAATGTTTAAATGGGTGTGATTGAGAAGAATCATGAAGGGCTATTTGGAGCCATTCACATTGTTAGTTCTGATTTTAGATCATCAGAGTACCCAAATTGCTCAAGTGAGGTGAGTGTTAATATTTCCCCAAATCTCAAATACCTTCTAAGTGGCTTCTACAGCAGGGGCTCTTCACTGGAGCAGGAGTACAGACACTGAGGCACAGGGTTTTTTTGATAATGACTGAGACTTAAGGGTAAGATGTATCCCAATAACATGACCCCAATTTTATGGCCTTAGAGCATACTGAAAATGTTCATTATAGTAGCAGAATTTTGACCTTCCCAGGGAAAGTAAGCATTTCATTTTTATCCCTGAAGGACCCAGACTCTTTAAATAATTAAACATCGGATATCCTTGTGGACATCTTTCAAACTATTCACATCTCTGCTTATATGAATGGCTTGTAATGTTTTGTTTTGTTTTTGAGACGGGCTTGATTAGCCTATTTTAATACCAAGTTTACCTATTTGCAAACAGGCTGTATCAAAATAGGTACAAATTAACACCAATTAGTGTACTATCAATTGGGTCTCTAAGTGCTAAATGGATGAAATAAAAGGAATTGAATGAGGTCAATCCTGCAAGAATTTCGAAATGAGTTTTGAGGAAGAGAAGATACAATGTGGTGGGCGGGGGTGTGGGGAAGCAATTGCGGGGCACAGGGATTCTGTCCCTGCCTCCATCCTGCTAAGTGGGGTGGAGTTGGTGGGCTGGTCCTCAGGCTGAGCTTGGATCCTCCCCTCCCCCAGATTCAATGATCCTGCTGGGCTCCGTGGAGAGGTCAGAGCTTCAGGCCCTCCTGCAGCGCCACCTGTGCCCGGAGCGGAGGTTGCGGGAAGCCCAGGACCTGGCCAGGAAGCTGTCTGAGCTGCCCTTTGATGGGAAGGCACGGCAGGCTGGGGAGGGGTACCAGGGCTCCTCGCCCCCTGGCCGGCCAGAGTCCTTTGCCTTTGTGGATGAAGATGAAGATGAAGAAATCGCTGGGAAACCTGAGGTGACTGGGTCAGGAGGGGCCCAGTTAGCAGGAGAGATTGGGAGAAAGGGAAAGTAGGAAGAGGGAGTGGAGATGGGGTCATTGAGAAAGTCAAAGGTCCAAAAGACTAAAGGAGATAAGGATATGAATGACTGTACCCATGAGCATTCAAAGGGATGTAGGAATTCTGAACTGGGGAGGAAGAATAGAATTAGATGGACACCAGCTGGTGAAGACAGGAAAGCACTAGGCAGCCCCTTCTCTGGGGCTGAGAATTTTTACTGTTCCTTATAGCTGCCTCCTCTTCCTCCTCCTCAACCCTTTCCTACGGTTCCACTGGCGCCTGAAGAGCCCAATGGGCCCCTGCCAAGCTTCAAGCAGCCACCAGAGGCACCAGAACTTGCAGGTAAAGATTTTCCCATCATGCCCCTTCACTCAGCCTACAGGCTGCTACTATGAGGAGAGGAGACTAAGGTAGAGGGAGAGGGTTCCTATTCATTGAGTCTCCATATTGCTGCCCCCAATGAGTGGGGCAAGGGTTGATTTAAGAGAACAGAAGAGAGGGTGTCTGTGGTGGTGGCAGAGTGTCATGGGGCCACATGGGGGTGCCTGGCTATTTCCTCCCACAGAGGGTAGGAATTGCTTTGTTTTCATCTCCACCTGCTCCGCATTCCTCTCAGGTCAAAGACGCTCCATCTTTCAGTCTCTGCTGCGCTGTTTCCTGGGCAAAAGTCGCCCCACAAAGAAGAAAACAAGCCAGGTGAGAGAGGAAGGGTGGAGACAGGGGAATGGGGACTTGTCTTTAAAGAGTGAAAAATCCATGGTCTTTAAGTCAGGAGGGAAGGGGGCCCACCAAGGAGAACCTTCACCACAAGGAAGGGATGGGGAGCTGGAAAGCAGGTGTCTGTGGCCCTGGCCAGGGAACCATGGCTGCATTCCATCAGGAAAGAACTTGGACCTGTGTCTTTCTCCTCTAGGATTCGACAGACTTAGTGGATAACATGTCACCTGAAGAGGTAAGTAAGGGAAATAGCAACCTGGGGTAGATTGTTCTGTCAAATGAAGATATTATGCATCTTTTTCTATCTTCTTCATTGTGTTTTAAGAATAAGATGTGAGTCTGGGTGGGAAAGCATTTGAGACATTGGGAAGGAAGTGTGATTATGGAAACAGTGACGGGCACAGGTGGGGCTTACCAGGTGGCGTTCTCAGAAGGACCATCATCATCTCAGAAGAGGGCTATTTTGAGTCTCCATGCGTAGGTGGGACCGCAGTGCTAAGATGTGCCTCAGGTCTTTTAGACATTAGGCCTGTTCTGGACGGGCAGGGGCTGTGGAGGCTATGCAGGAAAACGGCACCAGACACCAGCCCTTGCCCACAGCAGTGTGGGAAAAGCACTGAAGCTATACAAGTGAAACCCGCACTGGCGGAAGTTCCTCTGCAAATGGACCGGAGCCCTGAGGCAATGGGCAGCTACAAAGTACCGGGAAGCAAGACCAGGAAGAGCCACGATCTGAGGACAAGTATCCATAGTGCTGGTGCTGTCTCTCCGGACAAATGCCTATTTTCCAAAAGAGCTGGTTATTGAGTCCATGAGAGAAACTCGAGAGCACCGAATGGGCTTGGTGTGAGCCGTGAGAGAATGCGGAGCAGTGATTGGGAGTGGTATTGATGAGGACACACCCTAGGAGGTGTGCAGACACGGCTCCCTTCAGCAGCAGCCACTCTAATCGGGAAAGGAGCAGGCAGACTCGAGCTCTGTGGCTGACAAATCATAATGCATATTATGATTTTACAATCAACATTGGACATCCGGAGTAAATATGTGCTGAAAAGTAAAAGTCCTCCAGGGTTGGAGGAAGGGGTGGGGAGTGACAAGAGGGAAAGGAACCCTCCCTCTCCCCTTGGCACCCCTCAAACCTCATACACTTCTGATAAGTGACTTATGGAAAAGTCAGATAGATGATCACAGGAGAAAAAGAAAACCCGTTCCTTCTGTCCCCCAGCGGGAATCAGATGGGTCATATCTGCAACTAAGGAGTGCCCTGCTAGGGTGCTGAAACCAATAATAATGCTTTTTGTTGTTGTTGCTAATCCACCAAAAAGAGAGGGCCAGTTAGTTGATTAGTGAGGCTGTGTAATGATCACTGAAAATAAAGTGCCGTCAGGGATAAAACGATGAGAGATCTACATTTTTAGTTTATGTCTTTCCCAAAGAAGATTTTATTTTAGGCAGCTCCCAGCTCCCATGTGACTCAAGGACATTTTGGAGGGATAAGATCCAATAGGAGTCAGAATTCAGATAATTTTGAACATGGTTTTCAAACTAGATCAAGGTGACACTCTTGGCAATATCAAGATGATACCTACGGAAATGCTGGAAGAATTCAGTTATAGGTCGCCAGGAGTCCCTGCTTTGACTTAATTCTGCTACACTGTTCGTACATACAGTCAAAGCTCTGGTTTATAACGGGCTGGGCTTTTTCAAGTTCAGACCCAAGAGCAGACATCCCTTGCTCCTTAGAGAAGAGGTGGGGGTACCTGGAACACGACCAGCAGTCAAGGTCAGAGGCCTAGCTCCACCTCTGTGCAATTTGAATAAAGCTGTTGCTCCTTAAGGGAAAGCAAAAATGAAACTAGGGAGAGCTACAAAGATCCAGGAGGTAGAACAAGCCAAACTGGGGTTGGCAAGGTAGCCACCTGCCATAAATAAATCATTTCTATGACATACCTGCTAAGTAGTCACCATCCTGTGTTTCGGGAGCCAGCCAAACCCCATGTGAACCTTTAGTCAGGGAAGAGGAGAGTTCCAGAAAATTTCAGATTCATTTATGAAAGCCAGAGCCATACTGGATTCTTGGGAAGCTTGGGGATTTGGGCATCGTATCTAAAATCAAGAGGAGAGTGGCCTTTCTTGTTTTAATGCTTCTGTCACACACAAACGAAGATGGCTTTGCTCAGATCCACTAAGCACCATGCAAGCCAGCACAGCTCTTCAAATTCAACAAATATGCATCATGATGTACAGCGTAAGAGGGAGGTGTGCTGGTCTCGTCACAACATGGGGCCGTCCCTACCAGCAGCACTCTCCAGGAGTTCATGTCCAGCAGGTACAGGTGAGACAAACCCAATGTGAGAGTGCCCGCAGTCCACACCATTTCTGAAAAGGAGAGACCAGCAGAGTGCTGCAGGGATTGAGAAAGGGACGAAGCGCTTTGGCCTGGGAGCATTCAGAGTGCAGAGTGGGTGCAGGGTGGGCAGGTAAGGGAAATTCAGCCCAGCCAATGCAGAAGCCAGAAGATGTGTGCGAGGAATGGTGAGTGGTGGGGTTTCACTGGAGCAGGAGCTATGACAGGAATAGGGGGAGTACTGCAAAGACAGGTTGGAAATAACACCGTGTTTGGGAGACTGGGGGTGTGGGTGAGGGAGGGAGGGGGTGCCAGTGCCCGAGGATGAAGGTTAACTGGGAATCTGGTGAGGGAGGAAAAGGAAGGGCTGTCCCCTGGGAAGAAGGGAGGGGTTTAGTGATCTGGAAGTTCTGTGTTAGTTTATGCATATTTCAGTTGTGTACTTCAGGACTGGGGGCTAGGAGGGCTGCTTGAGGTCAAGGCCTTGCCCCTGAGGTTAACGGGGGCTCTGGCATTGGGTGACCACCATACTCTGCCCGACAGGTTGAGGCCTGGGAGCAGGAGCAGCTGAGCCAGCCTGTCTGCTTCGACTGCTGCTGCATTGACCAGTCCCCTTTCCAGCTGGTGGAACAGACGTCCCTGCACAAGGCTAGTCCCTGCCCACCACTCCGAGCTGTTCAGAGGGCAGGGGTGGTGAGGGCCCATGGTGCGCTGACCTGCGGCTCTTTCCACACAGACTCACACGCTGTTCTCACTCCTCGGCCTCCACCTTGCCTACGTGACCAGTATGGGAAAGCTGCGGGGCGTGCTGGCCCTGGAGGAGGTAACAGTGATGTGTCCCTTTTGAGCTGCAGGAGGAATGAGTGGAGTGGTGGGGGATGGATGGTTCCCCCCCATTTTCTTCTCTATCTCTTATGAAGAAATTGGAGGAGGAACAGGGGGATCAGCAATCTGGGGGTGCCAGTAGAGAGGACTGCAAAGCCCCAAAGGGTTCATAGTCCGGATGTAGCCCTTGTGATCTTCCATAGCTGGCATGGGTGTGGGTTGGAGTTCAGGGCATGAGTCATAGTTTCATACCATGGAAAGAGAGAAGAGATAGGATGTGGCTGAAGGGAGCTTGAAGGTTACAGGGATCGGGCCAAAGGAGCACCTGGGTCAGGAGCCTTGAGATCCACTGCTCTGCAAGGGGTCTGCTGGCCATGTCCTTCTTCGGTCTTCTTTGGTCTTTCCATGTGGTCCATCTCTCTTGCCACTCTATGGCTTTTCCATGCCTTTTTCCTCTCATATCTGTTCTTCTCTTGTGTCTATTCCTCTCACTCCACCCCATCCTCTTTCTCTTCCCAAAAATTCTGTACCATCTTCCCTTTTCCCTCTGCTCCCCAGCTGCAGAAAGCCATCGAGGGGCACACCAAGTCAGGGGTGCAGCTCCGCCCTCCCCTGGCTAGCTTCCGGAACACAACTTCAACTCCAAAGACTCCTGGGAGCCCACTCCCTCCCACAGAGGCATGGAGCCTGCCTGAGGATGGAACTGGGGCGGCTGAGCCAGAGGATGTGGTCCCTATTCCTTCAGAGTACCCGGTGCCCTTGGCTCCCCCCAAAGCAGAAAGTGAGTTGGAGGAGCTAGAGCTGGTGGACAACCTGGCGCCAGAGGAGGAGCTGGCTGATATCTTGCAGGGCCCCAGTCTGCGGTCCACCGATGAGGAGGATGAGGATGAACTGATCCTTTGACTGCCCCCAGGACCACCCCATCAGACTGTCAAGAGGCCAAGGCCCAATGGTGGTTTCAGTGGGAAAGGGTATGTTCCTAAGTTGGAGCAATCACGCCAATATTCTGGCCCCTCCTTGGAATTTTAAAATGTGATGGTGATAGATTTGAGGAGTCCAAATTTGGGCAGGGACTAGTTTTCATCAATTATGTAGGCCATTTCCCCCATTCCCAGATGTCTCAGTGAAGGGCCTGTATATTCCTTGGAGCTTCCTGAGTTTCTTCCCCAGTGTAGGTGGGGAACTCCCTGCCTCTCCTCCCCTCATTTCCCCACGACTCCCAGTGTTCTTGTCCCAGCACCTTCCTGGCCCTGCACATCTGTCCTTCAGCTTCCACAGGGGTGGGCGAAGGGAGACCCCGGATGGCTGTGGCCCTGAAAGTGTCATACTGGAGGAGGAGAGGGGACCACCTCACGGCCTTGTGACCTGGCGGCTCCATAATACATTGCAGATCATCCATAGCCCTTCACCCAGAGTCCCCCACTCTGTGGTCTCCTGCTTCCTGAAATTTGCCTCTAGACTCCAACTGGCTCCCAATATCTGTCCCCAAGCAGGGGTCATTACCAGGACAGCAAAAAGCCAGTTCCAGCTCCCTCTCCTATGTCCTGGACTTAAGCAGTGAAATGTGGAGAAAGATGCTATCAAGGAGCAGCCTGAATGAGAAAATGTCTCAGAAGGCTCTATGTGGAAGGGGCACCTTGGGCCAAGCGGTCATGCTGCCCTGTGGCTCTCCCTGACCCCCTCTAGCAGACATTCCCCGCCCCCGCCCCTGTCTTCTTGTCACAGCTTCCTTACCCTCGTTTCCAGGTCACTTCCTAGAAAATCCATCCCCTCTCTTCCCAGGGTGGTCACTGACCTGCCCTTCCCAAGGGTCAGCTCTGCCCTCAAGCTGCTCTGGCTGGGGCCTCTCCTGCCCAGAACTGAGGCTCAGGCCAGCCAGGACCCTCATACACCAGCCCTTAGACTAATTCTTTGTGTTCTTCCTCTGGGGGTGGACGGCTGGGGGCTCAATGTCAAGAAGGCAGACCTCTTTCATGCGTCCACACTTGGGAAGTCCGAACCACATCCTCCCTAAATCAGCTACAGGGAGACTGCCTTTTCTGTGAGTGGTCCCAGGGGATCTGAGCATCCAAAACCCCTGCTCCCACCTCCCAGGCCTTCCTGCTCCCTCCTCCATGCCCTCTGGTTGTGTGCCCTCTCCAAGATGACATTGTCCTCTTTCACCCGCCCTAGACCCAGTCTCCTTCATCCCCCAAATAAGACACTCGCAGTCAGAGGATGCCACCACGTTCTGTTTAGTGCCAATGAACACAGCCTGGAGCCCTCTCCAGCGTTACATCCCCAGCCCCTCTCCAGGCCAAGAGAGAGGCTGTAGCCTGGGGAGGGGGCTGGCAGCGGGCATTCGAGCCCAGTGCCCATGTGTATATAATCTATAATATTTATATATATTTATATAATTCTCTCTGTAATATATGCCATAGAATCTCTCTTGGGCCTGGGAGGGGGAATGTCACATTAAGAAAACATGCTGAGACTGGCCGTAAAAGTGGATCTTCCCCAGACCTGGAAGACAGCACAAACGCACGCAGGCACGCACGGGCTGTGTGGGTGGGGGCGGGGCAAAGGTCGTAAACACATTCACCACATTTCCCTCCTTAACACAAGGATAAGAAGGAAGGGGGACAGGGGGCGGGAGGAATGGGAGATTTGGGTTTTCCTTTATAAACTGAATTAAAAATAAAAGTGCACCCTGCACACCCCCCCCCCAAAGAAAATCATTTAGCAAGAGCAGTTTCATTCACAATAGTATAAACACAGCCCTGTCCCAGGACTGTTGTAAATCGTGCTGCACAGCCTTTAACCCCAAAGGAAAAGCAACCCTCCCTCACCCCCAACAGCCTCTTCCAGCACATGCCCCTCCCCCCAAAATAGGCTATAAGCAAACCCCATGCACCTTGCCCCCAGCACCAAAGAGGCAGCTTCTCCCTCCAGAGTCCTAATAGGGTCCTGGGCCAGCCCCCTGGTCTTCTCCTTCTTCAGAGTGGGAGGGGAGCTCCTTGCAAATGCAGACCCCCAGCTGACCTGTGGTCTGTGCATGTGCCAGCTGCCAGCACTGGGGATGTGGAGCCCCGCTGGTGTCTGAAATCGCCTAGATTCCTTGACAATTCAGTCATCTTTCGGCAGGGCCTGCCTGAAAAAGGGTTTCCTCCAGTAGGGAGGGAGGAAAGAGCCCTGCTTTTCTCTACCTGCCCCAACCCCCCTGGGCCCTGAGCAAAACCGAAATGAAAGAGTCCACTCGCTGGAGTGGGTGTCCACTGCGGGCTGGGGGCAGAATAAGGGGCAGGAAGAGGAAGAGACTAAGAGGAAAAGATGGTATATCCAGAGAGCAGGTTGCACAAAGTGAGGAAACAGGCTCCCTGGGAGGAGGGAACTGGGAGCATGCAAAGCCCCAAGACCTGTGGCAGGAGTGCAGGGTGAGGGTACAAGGCCACTTCCCAGAGCTCCTGGTGCCCAAGTCAGGTCACATGATTAAACACAAGGGACAGCTCTGGATAAGGTAAGCCACTCTTCACCACTTGTGCTCACCATGCCTACCGGTGTTTCCTGCAAGACTCGACCTCCCCTCCCCTGAAGACGTGGGACCCCAGCCTGGGTTGCATGTTCAGGACTACGTGTGTATGAACATGTGAACTTGATGGTGGGGGGGTGGGGACAGGGTCACAGATGGACAGAAACACAATTCTACCTCCTCATTCCAAAGAAACAGACATTTGGGGACAGGGGTGGAGATAAGGTAGTTTGTGCCCAGGGTCTGAGAGAGATGACGTGCACCCTTCCTGGCAGAGGACAAAAGCAACAGAACCCCCTCCAACATTTGGGCAGACCACGAGACCTTGGACTTAGAGCCTTTGATGAGGCAAGAGGAAAGGTAGGCATGAAGGTCTTAGCTTCTCTCTCCTGCCCAGATTCTCTGTGGGCCACAAACCTGGGCACAGGGTCCCACTATGTACTTCGCAGCTGCCACTTCTTTGCTCTGGCCTGTCCCTGCCGTCAGGATCATTTGCAGAAGTGTGGGGGCTTTGTGTGCTGCAGACAGAAGTCCCCACTGAAATGGACGCTGGGTGTGGGAAGGCGAGCAGTTTCAGGGGCTTACGCCTCACTGTAAACCTATCCTAGAAGGAAGAAGACTCTGATCTCCTCTCCGCAGGAGGCCCAAGAAGGGGCCCGGGAGGAGCTGAAGAAGGAGAAAAAGGGGCTGAGTGTCCCCCGGGTGGGGTCCTGACAGCACCAGACTCCTCCCTCCACCCCACTCAACCTGAGTCCCCAAGAAGTTATAAAAATGTAGAAAAGGCAAAGAGAAAAGTGTAAACAGCTCCAGAGAATTTGGGGGTGGATAGAGGGAGGCACAGACCTCACACTTCCCTGCCTGGCAGGCCACCTGCATTCTGTGTCACCCTCTCTGGGTGGGAGCTCCTGGAGCAGAGGATGGAAGAAGGCAGACAAAGGAAGCAAGAGCTGGAGCAGCCAGCCCGCTGGGTCCTTCCCCAGACCCCTCGGACCCACCTTTCAGTCACGGGATATTCAAGATCCCAGAACAGGTGGCCAGGTTTGTTCTTGGTCCCATCAGCGACTCTCCGGTCTCTGGGTGGGCCATATATAAAGACCTCTGTTTGTGCCCTTGTGTACCCCAGCTTCACATCCACCTTCCCCGAGACTCCTGAGATGAGAAGCTGAGCTACCCACCAAGGGCAGACTCTCCATCCTCCAGAGAGACGTGGCTTCCCCTACTCTCATCAAGCCATGTCCAACAGCCCCTGAGGTCTGTTCTTCACAGTAGGGTCGAGCTGGGACCACAGCCAGAGAAAACACAGTCGGGAAAAGCTGGAGTAACATGAAGAAGGGAAGCATTCAGACAGCCACAGTCAAAGCTCCTGGAAGACGAAATCAGGGCATGGAAAACTGAGGCCTAGTCGATGGCCACAGGCTTCTCTGTGCTCCTGTCCCCAGGATACAAACTGGAGCTTCCACATCACAGACCCAGAAGCCCGCAGCCAAGCCAAGTTCACAGCCATCTGGTTGCCTGGGCCTCAGTCCCCAGACCTGTGGTTTCTACGGCACAAGCCTGGATGGAATCCTATCCTGGCCCTCCATTTTCCTGGTGAGGACTGGTGGCTCCCGGGTTCCTCGCCGGCTTCTGCCCGGGCTTCGGCTGTACTGCTGGGGGAAGGGAGGGTATTGTTGCAGCCATGCCCCTCAGGCGGGAGTGGAAGGCAGGACATCGAGTGGGAAGAAGCTAGTTGTTGGCCTCGCCCTCCTCCTCATCGAACGACTGTACACCTGAGGATGTGACGTCAGACACCTTCCGGCTGAGAGCAGTGGACATCTCGGGGTCTTCTCGTGGGGAAAGTGACTCCAGGTCCCGGCATCCCGCATCCTCTTCCTCCTCAGGTGCCAACGGCCTCTTCTCTTCCTCTGCAGGGCCCCTTACCAGGTCCACCCTGCCTACCCCTGGAGCCCAGTCGCTGTCTCCCCCCAGCAAAGGTGGAGGCTCCTGAACAGAGTATCCCGAAGCAGGTTGGGAAGGCCCCATTTCGTGCAAGCTTGGCTGCGAGTCATCAAATGCAGGGCCAAGATAGGAGCCTGTGGCCGGAGAGGCAATGAGGGACTGGTCGCTTGCTTCCCAGGCATCTGATGACCCCAGACAGTACATGCCCTGAGACACGTAGGAGTGAGGCCATCCATCCAAGGGGGCTTGAGTGAGGGCATCTGTGAAGAGAATCGTGGATGTTGGCAGGGGCACACAGTATGAAAGGCAGTAACAGCAGCACAGAGAATCAAGGGTGAGACATTAGGAAAGGAGGGGAGTGGAAGGCTGAGATGAGTCCTGGCTGATGTGGCTCAGTGGCTTGAGCACCAGCCTGCAAGCCAAAGGGTCACCAGTTTGATTCCCAGTCAGGAACATGCCTGGGTTATGGGCCAGGACCCCAGCAGGGGGAGTGAAAGACACAACCACTCAATGTTTCTCTCCCTCTTTCTCCTTCTCTTCCCCTCTCTCTAAAAATAAATAAATAAATACTTCCAAAAAAGAGAAAGAACAGAGATACAGAGATGAATACAGGTAGCCTAAATAGCTGAGGAGGCCTCTTAGGCCTCAGGGGTTGGATTCTAGAACCATCCTTCCCTCACCTTGACTCTCCATCAACTCCTGGTAGTTGTCACTGTAGTTGCAGCCCAATGGCTCCTGGGCAGAGTTGACACTCATGTCCTCACCGTCCATGGAGGACCAGGCCATGAGTGTGGCCTCAGAGATGGCGAACTGTTCCATGACGCCTGGGAGAAGAAACGTAGTCAGCACCAGATGGTCCTCCTATGGGCCGACCTTGCCATAGGGGGTAGGATCGGAGGGTCAGTCTCTGGCCATCCCAAAATGTGCCTCCTGAGCCTTTGGAGCACACGTACCTGCGAGGAAACGCGCCTCCTTCTCGCCATCGCTGAGGTCAGAGTAGGCATCGGTATCCCTGCGCACAGCCTCATGGCTGTGTTGCGGCTGAATGGCGGGTGCCTTCCCCCAGCCCTGCCACTCGATCATGTGGGCCACCCGGCCTTGCCCCATGGCTGTGGGCTTCGTCACATGGTCTTTCATGCTTCTCGAAATCCCTAAGGGGCCAGACATTCCCCATATCCTTCAGAATATCACACAGTACCCGTAACCCCCTGCTCCCCACCCCAGTCCCTGGGGCCTCCACCCCTGGGGGTGGGACAGGCTCCCCTAGGTCTCCCAATGTGAGGGCAGCCTGGAGGATGGGAGAGGCTGGACAGAAAGGACAAACAGGTCAGGGATAGGGAGGAGCAGGGAGACTGAGACCAGGAGCCGGAAGCATCGCCTGGTCTCAGCCTGCTCCTGGTCCCCTGTCTGGACGGTCCCCGGGGCAGGCAGTCTCACCTGAGAAGGAGGACTTGGCCAGGGCGCCAATGCCATAGGCGTTGGAGTTTCGCTTAAGCTTCGGCAGAATGGAAGTGGTGTCCTCCATGGAGAGCTGGAATGGGGAATGTGGGAGGAGGGACAGAGGAATAAAAGGGCACGGGGTCCCTTCTATGTGGGGAGAAGTTCATGGTTTCTGGGAGGAAGGACCTGAGCTCCGGCAGGCAATAGGGAAACCAGTACAGCCAGAGGTGCCAAGGAGGCCTATCCTCCAACCTGCCCTTGAAAATGTGGGGGTAAGCAGAGCCTGGGAGTGACCACAGCACCTGCTGAGGTGAGGGAGTACTTTATGACCGGAGAACAGAAGGCAGAGGAGTTAGGCTGGGCTGGGGGAGCTGGGGAAGCCCGAACTCACATTGATGCCATCCCAGGAGAAATCGGTTCGGGTTTGCTGTGAGGAGAGAGAAAAGGGAGTGGGTATCCCAGGCACTGAGAGGAGTACAGGAACCCCCTCCCCCTGCCTCAGAGGGACTTCCAGAAGTGTGTGAAGAAGGGACGGCTTTCTCGAGATTAGCATAGGAAATTAGAATTTATTTGGCTTGTATTTGGAGGAATGTAGGAGAAATGTTCTCTTGGGGTGTCCATTTGAAGGAGGGTTGGGGGCATTAGGAAGAGATTTCAAGGCTCGGGCTGCTTGGAGGCTTTGTTCATGATCGTTCTGGGGTTTCTTAGGGGTCTGCTGGTGGAGGGGCAGCTGGGCCAGGCCTCACCTCTGCAGATGGCCGGTGGAGGCTGCTTCCGTGCAGCGAGCTGGTGCTGTCCATATTAATTTGGTCGACATCCTTCAGGCCCTTCCAGTCCACGGCGATCACCTCATTCCCTGAAGTAGCCGGAGAGTTAGGTGCTTCACCTCACCCCCCTGCACCCCACCCAAAAGGCCTCTCCTGGTCTCAGATGCTGAGGCTGCCCTTCCAGACCCCTCCCTACCCTGAGCTACCACTCCTTCCCATTTCCCATTCCTTTCACATCCCTATTCTCCCCACATCTTTGGTAGAAGAAATCATAATACTGAGCCAAAATACTCAGTTTGAGCTCAACCAGGAGTAGCACACCAGAAAAAAAGTGGTGTGTGGCCTTCCTTATTGTTGCTGTGTTGTAAATGGAAGGGTCAGCGGTTGGGTTTTAGCAGGAAAACTGTTGCCCATCCTGTCCTGACCAGTCCTTGAGGGTTTCCACATACAAGTAAGTACACAGGAGCTGTGCGTTTTACCTATTGTGTTTCTACAGATAGGGGTGGGACTTCTCTAGGGCTAGTTTCTCTATGCCTGGCTTTCTTGTTTGTGAGATGGAAGGCATGGAGGGAACCCTCAGTAGGAGCTGGTGAACTTGGTTGTCAGGAAGGATGTGGAGAGAACAGAGGCAGAAGGTGGGTACATTTACCCAGAAACAGCAAGAGCAGAGAAAGCAAAGTGGGAGATGGAATCATCTTGCCTTACTGTCGGGAGAGAAGCGATGAGTTAAAGAGGAGTGGAGGGGGGGCCACGGGCAGAGAGAAGGGCACTTTTTAAAACAGGCACCAAAAGAACAGGAGTGGGAGGGGTTTGGGGGTTTCGGGAACTGGAGGGCCCAGAAGCTGGTTGGTGATCGCTATGGTGAAGCCAGAGCTCCTGGTGATGGGGGACAGACCCAGGGCAGGTGGTGCCTCCTGCGAGGCTTGGGGAAGACGCACTTGGAGCCTTGCAGAGAGACCCAAGTCAGATGGCTGTGAAGCATCTGACCGTTCAGACTCCTTCTACACAGGAAGTTTTATGACTCTACATTTCGGGCTAGGGGCCCACTCTTGAGAAGAAGTGAATTGACTGGGGTCTCAGGCCTGAGGAGGCAGTCAGCTCACATCAACATAGCTGGTGCGACAGGCAGGGCTCCTGCTTAAGGGGTCCGAGGGACATAGGACCCCGAGGAAGAGGCCACTGTCCCTCTGGGCTGCAGGGGAGTGGTGAGATGGGTGGGACCAGAGGCCATGGCCTGGGGGGAAGAGGAAAGATGGACATCTGGGCAGAGAGAGCTGGACCAGGGCAGGCAGAGAACAATCTCTGAGAGCGAACATGGGGCCGGCAGAGTGAGGGGGGGGGTGGCCTTTGTAGAGGAGGGAGAGCTGAGTCAGAGCGGTGGGGGGCAGGAAGGGGGAGGGAGAGAAGGAGAAGAGGTGAAGGCAGAGGAGGAGGGGAGTATCCATGGAAATAAATAAAATCTCAGAGAAATCAGGCTTCCGTTGAGTGAGTTTGTCTGTGATAATAATACGAATTATTCTCTCAGCCTGAGGTCACTGGGGCGTGTAGGCGGGAGAAATGGGGAGTTGAGATGTGAAAATATTGGGGGTTTGGGGAGAGGGCTGGATTAATTTGTTGAGCTGTGAGAGAGGAGTACGCAGGGGGTGGGGGACCAGGGGGCAGGAGCGAGGCAAAGGATGAAGGTGTTATACGAAGGAGGAAGCGCCTGTCTTTCCTCCTTAGTCAAAGGTAAATAAAGGGCTAGCTCCGCCCCCAGCACCCCCGCTGACAGGTGCGGTCCTGTCCCTGATCCTCCCAGGCCCGGCCCCACCCTGCTGGGAGCTGGCTCCCGACCCCTCTGGGTCCCTTCGGACCTCTGCCTCCTCCCCCGCGTCCACCGGCTGTAACCCCCCAACAACAGCCAGCCCGTCCCCATTCCCTCCCGGTGTGGAACCCTTTCCCTGCCCGAGGCGCATCCCGCCCCCGCCCCAGAGGGAATATGCACGTGAACAAAGCAAATCCGGGGAGGCTGGGACGACAGAAAAAGACAACGGAGAGGGAAAGGGATGGGGGCAAAACACCCCAGCCAGATGGAGGCGGGGGTGGGGGTGCGTACGGAAAACAACTCGGGGCTGACAGGATTCTTAGAAGAGGGGCGCTCCAGAAATGGAGATGGAGGTGCGGGGGCGCCGAGGCAGGCAGAGTCGAGGCGGAGGGCCTGGAGGTGGCGGGTGAGGAGGGGAGAGCGACGGAGGAGAGAGGAGAGGCTGATGGAGAGATGATGGAGAGAGACCGCGCCTGCGGGAGGGCGATGGAAGGAAGCCGGAGGGAGACGGAGAGAACGCCGAGAGCCGACAGGGATGCTCGCCCTGGGGGCGCGCGAGGACCGCGGGGAGGAGAGGCGCAGGGGGAAAGTGAGGCAGCCAGGCGGGGCGGGTGGCGCGGAGCGCGGTTCCCGGGGGGCGCGGAGAGGGTGGGGGAGGGGCCGGGGGAGCGCACCCGGCGAGCCCAGCCTACGCCCTCGCCCGCTGCGCCGCGGTACCCACCCACGGTCCGGGAGCCGATGCAGCCCATGGCTCGGGGCCTCCGGGGCCGGACCCTCGCCGACGCGCGGCGGGCGCGGGGGGAGCACCGGGAGCCGCGCCGCCGCCCCAGCCTCTCTGCAGCGCCGCGGCTGTCTCCGCTCGGCTCCGCTCCCCCCGCCCCTCTCCATCCCTCCCCGCACCCGCCGCCGTCGCCACCGCCGCCGCCGCCTGGCTCCCCCGCCCGGGCTCCGCTCGCGGCCCGGGAGGGGGCGGCCCCGGGATTGGCTGCGCCGGGCACCTCCCCCAGGCCCGAACCTGCCGCCGCGCTCCCCGAGCACTTCTCAGCGCTCCCTCCGCCAGCCCTTCCCCAGCCCCACCCGCGGCTCCTCTCGGGTCCAGGCTGGGCTCACGCCTGAGGGCACGGTGGCGTCCCGCAGAATGCCCACCTGGGGTCCCAAGAACCGGGTAAAGAGCCCCGGGACCGCTCTTCGGCTCTGGTGGATTAATTTCCAGGGTCGGGGTTGGGATGCTCAGACAGAAAGTGAGGTGAGGGGGATGAGAGTAAAGCGCTGATGAACAGCCTTGGCCGCCCAATTCCGCAAACACTTGTTTTCTCCCAGGGGCGGCGTGATTGGATACAGTTTAGGATGCTCTGCGTTTCCTGTGCACGGTTTGTCCACCCAAACGGATCGCGAAGTCTTTGCGAGTGTGTCCTGTGTGAGACTTCCCTGGGCTCTGCGCCCGCTGCAAATTGTGGGGATGGATGTTCCGTGCCTGATGGGGGAGGAGAATGAAGCTAATTCAGTGCCACCTGAAGTGAAGTAAAAAATGCCAGGACCCAAGGCTGGCTGGAAGCCATAGTTTGAAATCCAGTTTAACTTTTCCGAGCCTTGGTCCTCTCTGACGACTGAAATCATGGATGTCAGGAAGCGGTCAAGATCAACAGCGAGGATGCCCTCTGGGTAGTGGGGAGCGTCAGGTAGGTACCTAAGGCCTCCTGGATATCGAGAAAGATAGAGATCTAAGTAGCAAGGGCCAAGTGGGCAGATGGTGACAGCTGACTGGAAGCGGAGTCCAGAAAAGTCACATGAGGAAGGGCAAGGAGACTTGTCCAAGCCGCACCCAGAAAACCCAAAGTGTGAGAAGGCGGAGTTTCAGCCCCAGTGACCTCAGCCAGGGTCTGTTTGCTGCCCACCTGCTTTCAGGTCCCTCCTGAGGTTGAAGAGGGAGTAAGTGAGGCAGTGGGCTAGGGGTCCCTGGTGTGGGCATGGAACTGAGAGAGACCAGGTCTTATGGATGCAACTTGTAACCTTTAGATTATGGATGGAGAGCTAAACTTTAGGGTGATGACCATTACATTTGGTGGAACCCCACATGAGAGGTAGGGAGACGATGCTAATCTAATTGAAGATCTGGGAGATAGGATTATGGAGAGAACTGATCTTTGGTCTCTGTGCATGAAGAAATTAGCCAGATCTACATCTATAAAACCACGAGCAAGAAGACAGAATAGTCTGTTGTAGATCTGCTTAGATTTTAATTGTCAGGTGTAATTTGTGGCAAGATCTGATACCTCCTTTGGACAGTGGAAAGAATTAGAAAGTATTTCCCCCATATCTGCTATTGTGTATTTTACAAAAAGAACCACCAGGAGTCTGCTCTCCTGGAATATATTGTCTCGCTACCAAGGAGAAGAAATAAAAAGATGGAAAAGGAAAAGAAGGAACAATCTCCATCACTACAGCAACGCCCCCCAAACCCTTATGGTTGCAGCCAAGAAAGCACTGCGGGGCGGGGGTGGGGGGTGGGGAATTCCAGGTCCCGTGTAATGGGCGAAGCGAGCAGTTCCGCTCACACCTTCCCACCCGCCCTTGCTCTCCCCTCAGGGTGCTCTCATTCCACTATTCCCCGCTATTACTCCGATCCAAATATGGATATAAACCCCTCCCACAACCCCTTTAGCACAGCTGTATGAGACTGGGTTTAGCCAAATGGTTTAAATTAAGGGCAACACAAGGGATTCCAGGTCCTGAAGCCTCAGTCCCAATCCCACATTCTGTCTTAAAGGTATTCTTTTTTGCACCCTAGAAAAGTAGGCTATCATAGGCACAGTGTCGGCCAGCTTCCTCCTGCTTCTTGTGGGGGATCTTACTTCTCACCATTTGGAGGCATCCTCCTGGTCTCTTTGCCATCTTCTGAGTCAAGGTCAAAGATTCCGGTTCTGATATGAGCAGGAACAACCTTCCCAGAGGACAGTTTGACGGTACTGATGAAAAACAGTCTTTAAAATATGCATTGATGTTGTTGTAAATAAGTTGTGACACAGCCGTTCCATTTATAGAAATATTCTAAGGAAACAAAAAAAAGTGGACAAAGATTTAATCGACAGCAGCCATCAGAGCGCTGTTTACGCACCAAGGAAAGCTTCTACCCAAGTCACATGTTCCAGCCTGGGGAGTAGTTAAATAAATTATGGTAGATGTCTATAAATAGAATTCTGTGGAGCCATTCACAATATCTTATGGCTATATTTGTTGACAGAAAATTATTCATGATACATTATGACATTATTTAACAAGCAGGTTATAAGAATAGTGTATCGATCTTTGTTTAAAAATCACACATGCACACACACGTTCCTCTAGCAGAAAGAAGGATGAAGCAGATGTCAGTGGGTTGCACGTTTGGTGTTGGGAAGGTGGGATTCCCATCTGATGGTGTCTATTTTCTTGGAAACATGGGAGGTGAGACCACCTAAGAGTCTGGGACTAGGAAAGATAGAGAATACAATAATAAGAAATAACACACCAATATCACTTTACAGCTGACAAAGAGGTTTCAGCCTCTCCTTATCACACCCCAATAAGGAGGTCATTAGCTTTGCATTGCAGTGGAGAAAATCTGGGTTCCCAGCAGGTTAACATCCTTTCCCCCCAGTTAACCAACTGGTAGCAGAAGAAGCTAGCAGGGGTGTCAAACTCATTTTCACCAGGGGCCACATCAGCCTCGTGGTTGCCTTCAAAGGTCTGAGTGTAATTTTAGGACTGTATAAATGTAACTACTCCTTCACAGTTAATCGAGAATTCTGGCGCTGCCCCTGGATGGAAACAAGGTGCCGGGCTGGATAGAACCAGGTGGAGGGCCGGGTTCGGCCCGCGGGCTTGTGTTTGCCAAATGCTGCGAGCTAGCATTTCAGTTCAGCCCCACAAATGGAAAATTATCCTGGGTGCTTAGGCAAAAGCCTCATTTGTGTGTTTGTTCATTTATTTTTAAATATTAGAATGACTTGGTTCAGGAAATTTTATGGGACACGTGTTCTTTCACTCTTGCCTTTCTTTCAGGGTGAGAGCATCAGCTGAAGGCAAGCATAGATCTGTCTGCATTCCTAAATTTTGAAATGGAAAGGTGATGCTCTCTCCTCAGGGGGACTTCCAGCCCCACTCCAGGTCCTTGGTGCTATGGTACAGTACCAGTGACAAGAGTGTCTCGGTTCCACCTTGTCAAAATCTACACATTGTATGAGAATCTCTGTGTCTTGGGGAGACAGGGAGGTGACTCCGGCTGCTTCTAAGTTTAGTCAGCTTTGGGGCAGCTCTTTGGGGCTCACAGGAGGCACTGTTTGCTTAGGCATCAGAAGCAGGTGTGCTGATGCTGGGGACCTTGGGATAAGGGCTGCAGGCATACCTGGACTAGGGGGGTGTTGGAGGGAAGGAGGAATCAGAAGACGCTGAGAACAAGCAGTGAACTTCCTTCAATGGAATCATTTCCTTAATAGTCTGTAAACAAGAGACAAAGAATGGAGCTTGGGAGCTAGGTGGCTGACCCTTGGGTGGGGGAAGACTTGGAGCAGGGTGGGGTGTGTGGTCAGTAGTGTGTGAGCTGTATTTCCACAGAGTAGGAAGTGCCCCCGAGTTTGCGCTGCTCTGTCTATCGGGTGAGTGATCAAGAGATGAGGTTCCCGCCGTTGTGCTGGGGCAGGGCCTTTCCCAGGCAGAGCGAGTTTGCTGCAGGAGAAAGGACATCTCGGGACAGCTAGTCACATAGGAAGACGCCGTCCACAGCAGAAGTTCCTGGTTCCAGGGTTGGTGGTGGGGACAAAAAGGCCTCATGGAACCGATCTCTGACCTGCTGGATTCTGGAAGATAAAACTTTTTATTTCATTTTATTCGTTTATTCCTTATTTTTAGAGAGGGGGAAGGAAGAGAGAGAAAGAAAGAGAAACATTGATCAGCTGCCTTCTCCTATGGGTTCTGACTGGGGTATGCGCCCCAGCCAGGGATCAAAGCCACAACCTGGGTTTGTGCCCTGACAGGGAATTGAACCTGCAACCTTTCAGTCTATGGGATGACGCTCCAACCAACGGAACCACGCAGGCCAGGGCAATAAAACATTTTAGGCCAACACAAGTCAATGCCCATTTGCCCTTTAGATGACATTTGAAACCTTTGCCAAATATTAGGGAGCTAAGGGGAGCTCATTGCAACATGTAGTGAGATAAGGACGCTTAGCAGCGTGGCCAGTGGTGGTGACCTCTCCCCCAGCCCCACCCCTGTGGTGCCATCTCCAGGGACACGGGGGCAGGTCAGTATCACTGAGTCCCTATGTCTCAGGATCCTGTGGCTCCATACAACAGAGAGAGCTGGAAGGGTCTATTGCTTAGATTATCGGGAGAATGCACTTGCTCTGTCTTTTCTTTGAAAAGCAGGTCTGTGGGCAGGCCTGGAAGAGAATCACTTCAGATTTGGGGGTCCCATCCAAACGTCTGATGCAGAGGGCCAGGCCAGGGGTTCTGGGCTAATGGACTCCCACATGCTCCTTGGAGAAGGGGTGGGTTGGGTCCAGAGGGCATGGAACACTAGCCTAGTCAGGCCCCAAAGCATCCTCAGGGCCTCGAGGGGCCACCCTCAAGTCCAGGTCATAGGCAGCAGTAGACTAGGCAGGAAGCCAGGACCCAGAAAGCAGGCCTGCGCCTCCACGAGCCAGAGGCCAAGTAAGCAATGAAAGGGGAGCTCATCAATCCCAGAGAGCCCAGGCAGATGCAACCGCCAGAGGTCAAGTGACTACTCAGCACTCACAAATCCCAGAGCACAAATCCATGATGGAGAAAGGCAAGAATCAAGTAGGTAGTAGCAGGTAGTTGCTTTTTCCAGCCTCGATGTCCCTACCGGTGAATTTTATATTCTCAAGGAGGACCAGTGAGAACCTGGACTTAGGAGGCTTGTTCCTGAGCATCACAGGTAGCTACCTGGCTAGTATTTACAAATTCAGGGTTGAGCAGCTGATGTCACATCATGCTCCTGGGGCCTTCTTACTTCCCCTGCTGGGACCCCTAAGTCCCACCTTTAAGCCCAATTGCTCCAGGAGAGATACTCTGCCTTGTGCGTATAAGGTATCTTCTCCTGTTCCTGCCTCCAAATCCCAGGCTGGTGGCCGATGCTTTGTTACTTCTCCGTTGCCTGGGATAGCTGACAGCCTACCTCTCAAATTCCTGAATAGACCTCCATTCTGGGATCCCCATCCTTGCGCCTTCCTTAGCTTTTAGATATCCTGCCACCTTAACTTGGATTCCTCTTGCAAATGTCTTCTTGGACGAGGATCTGTTTTTGCTGCAAAGTCTAACTGCCTGGGCCCCTCTCTCCTTTCCTGCAACTGCTCCGGATCCTAAACAGCATTCACTGCATAATAGGTCGTTGGAGCCCAGGTCTCAGCCCTTGCCAGTCTGCCATCTTTCAGCAAGCCAACCACGTCCAGGGAGGGCAGCAGCGGTGTCTTCCTGCCAATGAAAGAGCAGAGGCTATAGGGACGCTAAGGACCGATCATACGAGCGGGAGGAAAACTTAGAAGCCAAGTCCGTTGCTGTACTTTCACAGACAAGAAACATTTGCCTCTCGGATTTTTGTAGTCACACAGCTAGCAAGTGGTTGTACTGTGATCAGCATTCAGGACTTCTAACTTTTTTCTAGGGTTCTTTTCCCTATCCTGGGGCGCTTCCCTAAATTTACGTTGGATTGTTTTTCTGGTTTTTATTATGATACTAAATACTGTTGAAAAATGCTCATTAGTCCTCATATCCTTTTGCTCATATTGATGGATCAGTTCCTTTGGGATAAAATGAAGCAAGAAAAACATTGTTCTAAGTGAGTACGTGTTCTCACTGCAATAAAATTAAAAATAAAAGATCATTGCTCTAGCTTAGGCGTTCCAGAGGTAACTGTTTTCTTGTTCTTTGTGCTTAAGAATGGGTGGGCAATGCTAATCCTTGTGTATATGATCAGGTCATTCTTTGGTGAAGGTGTTTCCACAGTGATAAGCGGACAGGGGACAAAGCGTGTACTCTCCTGGGTGGTGCTGAGCCAGCCCCTGAGGGCTGTTGGCTCACTGAGTCACCCCTGTCTGTTCTGCTGGTCTGCAGTAGACCCACCCAGACGGCAAAGCCCCAGGGACTGGAAACTTTGAACTTCAGGTGTCATGTATGGGTTGCTCTCAAGTAATAAAACCCATTTTACAGAAATTTTGAATGGAGACAAACAAAAATTCAAATAGACATGGTGAGGTCGCTAGAGGTAGCCGAGTTGAATTTTATTACTGCTGGTGGAAAGCTGAGTTGAGGGAGGGGGTGCAAGCAATTTCTGCGTTCTCTGGTAGGGGCTGGAATTTGCCACTTGAGCTTTTGAAATACTGATTACATTGTTGAAATGATAATATTTTGATATAGTGGGTTACAGTACATTATTAAAATTAATGGCACCTGTTCCTTTTTGAATTTCTTTTAAAATTACATACGTGGCTTAACATCAAAACTATTCGTCAGTGTTGGTTTAGGATATTGTCGTAGGGATTCTGGTTGAGGTCATGCAAAGTCACGGGAGGAGAGAAGTTCAAGGAACAGAGAGATGGGGGAATGAAGGATCATCTGTGTGGTGTTAAAATCACTAAAAATTAGTAGCAAAGTCATCTGGGAGAGAGAGCCAGTGAGCTAGGATGTTCTGGAAATGAGGATGAATGACCAAGAGCAATAGATGGTGACACAGAGGCGGGCCGCAGGTGCTCTAGTTTGCTGCCAGGAGGTTCAAAGTTGGGGGGTTTTAGGGAGGAGAGGACGAGGCTAGTGTGGAAGTCCCCATCTGTCCCCACGGACAGAAAAGGATATCTGTTCCTCATCCAGGGCTGTGGGGGGAAATGTACTGCCACTTGAGAAGACTAAGAGGGAGGCATGTCCTCAGGGGATCCAGATGAGAGCAGCAGGAGAGAGAAGGCAGAAAGAAGAGGAACCTTTGCTGATAGTGGTCGATGAGCTCCGAGAGCACCCCGCACTGGTTTCCGGAGCTGGGCATCTTCGGTTTCTTAGGTGATTGACACCTTATGGAGGTTAAAGGGCTTAATGCAGTTAGTTCTGGCGTCTGGAGGCAGAGCAAGGCTGCCAGGGTAGGAGGTTTAGGGGGAGGAGTCACAGGGGCCTAGGGTCTCCTTACTCAGAGTCCCGCCTCCCTCTTCCACCTGTCCATCAACCATCAAAGCCTATGGTAGGCCCTCTCAACTTCCCATGCACTGCTCACTAGGTGATTTTTTTTTTCAGCCGATAATAGATTCAATTTACTACTTGGAAGCAGGCAACTCATACACGTGGATCTTCAGCATAGTTCTTCTCTGCTCCAGACCCGGAATCCCGCTGCCCACACTGTATACCTTTTCATTCTTCACATGTCCAGAACGAAGCACAGTCTTTCTTACTCCCAGACCTGCACCTCTCAGCCGAGGCTGCTGTATTCCAGGTGGGTACCAGCAGGAAGCCCAGCCTGATCCATGATGTCTCCCCCCTACCCCCGACTCCCACTCCCACTTCAATCCATCACCAGGCTCTGCAAATCATCCACTCTGCCCACCCCCAAAGCCCCCTCTGCAGCCAGAGCTCTGCAATAGGCTGTTCCCAGGTCTGCCCCTTCTGTGCTGGCGCCTCCTGCTACTCTCCACATTGCTGCTATGGTGAGGTGTTTCAGAATTCCCGAGTATTTTCCTGCTCTCCTTTCCATCCTAAAACTCCGCAGTGGCTCCCCACTGCTCTCAGGACAAGGTTGAAACTTGTTCACACGGTCTGCCTCTCTGCACAGCTACCTCCCCTGCTCTGCGGGGGCCTAGGCATGCACCTCCCTCTCAGGCACCCGGCCATGCCTGCCTCGCCTTGTGCTCACATGTGACGATGGCCATGCTCACGGCCGCTCAGGGCTTCGCACAGGCTGTTCCCTCTGCATGGAATGCTCTCCCCTCCCCCTTTGCCCAGTTAACTCCTATGTGTCTTTCAGGTCTCGGCTTGGATGCCCATTCCTTCCTCGACCTCCACAACCAGTTCCCATCTCCGTATGCACTTCATCACAGGCATCATGTGTCGTGCTCTTGAGGTCCTCATAACACGCAGTTTTACATGTGTTTGTGATTGATTAAAATTTATATCCCTTCAAAGACTCCCCAAGGTCATGGACGCTCCGTGAGGGCTAGGATCATGTGTGTTTTTGCTCAATATTATATCCCTAGCACCACACAAAATGCTCCACACATAGTAGGTGCTTAATAAATGCTTAGTGAATAACAAATGATGCAAGCTGATTCAAAAGCCCTTAAGCTTTCCAGAACGCAGGGCCTCCCCTTGATCTTGCGTGAGATTTCAGTGACTCTGGAACTCAGTCAATGTGTCCAAGGCCCTGGCCATGGGGCAGGCACTGTGTCCTGTGCTGTGCTACTTCTGAGCACACAAGAATAACTTCGCTGGGACTGGGCAGGTGGTTCTGTGTTATTGAGGTCCTCTGGTAGCATCTCACCCTTGGGTACGAAAGCCTGCCTCCCAGCCAGCACGAGCCTGTTGAGAAGTCTCAGTAGGAAGACGAGCTCTTCTGGGTAGATCCTCATCCCTCTTTCTGGGCAAGTGCCCATTCGCCACATGCGTCACACCCCTGGGCGGTGGCAGGAAGGGGTGCCTGAGGCATTCTGAGGGTTTCCTCAGAAGCACCCGCTTCCTGTGTCTGGTGTCTCCATAGTGAACCCACCTTGTAAAAGGGAATGGAGGTGAGTGGGAGCCTCTAGAGAAATGTAAGTACTTCTCATCTCAAGCAGCTTGGTTATCTACTGAACTTTAACCCCCCACTGCTTGAAATGTTTACTTTCCCTAGTGACTTAGTCAGCTATTTCCAGTGACAAACGCTGGTGCTTCTAGGCCAGTCTCTCTCTGGTTTTGGCTTTCCCCGGGGGTCAGGGAGAAGGCAGGCAAAGGCAGCAGCTGACACTTCTCTAGTGGCCGCCTTGGTGCCGGCAACCTGCCTGTGCTGCTGCGGATGCCCAGTCTCCCTTCCTGCCTGCCCCTCCCCACTCCCGGGCCGCTGACTCTCCGCCACCTGACCATCTGCCTTGCTCTGCCCCCTGCGGCCACTGCACATTGCTGCCTCGCAGCCACCTGCAGTGCCTCTGGGTGCCCATCTGGTTCAGACCCTGGGAGGTGTGGGCTGCTGGCTCCTACTGCTCCTCTGGGCCCTGCCCCCTAGGTGCCCTGTGCAGGCTCTGCTCACCACGGCCTGGGCCTGGACCTGGTGGGGCAACAACAAGGAGTCTAAATGGCGAGGAGGCTGCCCAGCTATTGAAATTAGTGTAGCCACCCCAAGCCAGCACTGCTGGGTTGGTGAAACTTTTTCCTAATGTTAACCTGTTATTATACTGAAATATCTACTGAAGTGGTTTTTTGACTCTAGATGGAAAGTTTATTGAAGGGCATATTATATACACAGTGCCTAAAATATAGAAGGTATTGGTAAATATTGGTGGAACTGAGGCTGGGGAATGGAAAAGTGCACAGAGGATGAGGCCCGGATGTCAGCCTACCTGGAAGAAAAGAGGAAAAGGGGGCCATTTGTGGTTGTCAAGCCATCCCTTCCGGGGGGGTTGGGAGTGCGTTGGGGATGGTCCCTGGGGCAAAGAAGAAATCCGCTCTTCCTGGGCTTTGCCAAAAAGATCCCTGGGTCTTGCTGGGTGCTCCACCCTCCCCCATCCCCATTCCCATCCAACCCCTCCACTGTGTCGGCAGCCCTGCTGGTGAGAGAGTGTTTTGTCATGCCAAGATATGCAAGTGAAGCCCTGGCTGGTATAGCTCAGTGGATTGAGCGAGGGCTGCAAACTAAAGGGTTGCTGGTTCAGTTCCCACTCAGGGCACATCCCTGGGTTGCGGTCCAGGTCCCCAGTGGGGACCACAGGAGAGGCAAACCCACATTGTTGTTTCTCTCCCTCTCTTTCTCCCTCCCTTCCTCTCTCTCTAAAAATAAATAAATAAAATCTTTAAAAAAAAGAAATGCAAGTGGGCCTAGGAGGGGAGTAAATCTGGGAGAAAGTGGGAAAGAAAACTCTCTGATATTAGGAGCAAGAGATGATGGCTCTGTCATTTGTCTTTTCCTTTTTTTAAGTATAAAAATTATACATGTTTATGGGAAAAAAGTCAAGTTATAAAATCTTTCTGGCCCTGACCGGTGTGGCTCAGCTGGTTGGAGCGTCATCTGGTAACTGAAAAGTCATGGGTTCGATTCCCAGTTAGGGCATATGCCTGGGCTGCGGGTCTGGTCCCTGGTGGTCCGGGCACATAGGGGAGGCAACCAATCCATGTTTCTTTCTCACATCAATGTTTCTCTATCTCCCTTCCTCCCTTTCTAAAAGCAATGAAAGAAGAATGTCCTTGGGTAAGGATAAAAAAAAGAAAAAGCTTTTTGCCTTCCTCCAGTTCTGTACCCTAACAGCAACTACTTTTAACAATTCTTGGAGAAGTCTTCTGGAAAAGTTCTATTGTACAAAACTCTCTCCCTCCCTAACGCCCATCTCTGTCTCTCTGTATATATATATATATATATATATATATATATATATATATATATATATATGAGAGAGAGAGAGAGAGAGAGAGAGAGAGAGATGGACTTAGAGGCTGACCTGAAGAGGTTGTTGATACACCAAGCCAGGGCTCCTGGAGGGAAGAAGTAAGGACCACAGGAATGTAAGTGGAGGGCAGACATGTCTCCAAATAATAAAATATTTGCATTACAATTTTTTTTTTGCAGTTTCAGAGGTGAAAAATGCAACAGCTACTTTGCCTCAGTTTCCTTAACTGAAAAATGGGATCATAATGTACATTTCCCCCAGGTGTGTTGTGAGGATTAAATGGAGACTATATATTAATTTTTTTAAGTTTTCATTTATTTATTTTTAGACGGAGGGGGAGGGAGAGAGGGAGAGAAACATCAGTGTGTGGTTGCCTCTTGCATGCCCCCTACGGGGGACCTGGCCGGCAACCCAGGCATGTGCCCTGAGAATCGAACTGGCAACCCTTTGGTTGGTAGGCTGGCACTCAATCCACGCCAGCCGGGGCTGGAGGATATATGTTTAAAGTGTTTAGTCTTGTATCTAGCACCACGCGCCAAGCTTTGTCGGTGTATTATTATTATTGCTGATGTTGCTGCTTTGGTGGCTGCTGTTCTTGCTGTTGTTTGAGTGCCTAGAGCAGCCAGCGCCTGGCACAGAAGTTACCCTCTGCCCATCTGCAGCCAGTACACGGAAAGAACTGTGGGATGGCGTTTCTTTTCTTCTCAGAAAATTCTTTTTTTTTTTTTTTTTTGCCACTACCTTTGTTCCTTCCATTTATTTATTTATTTATTTATTTATTTATTTATTTCCTTGGTTGCTTCTAACTGCCTACTTCACGTTGTGTGACCTTGAAGGAAACTTTTCTGGTACCTGGTGGACATGAATTCTGGGAGGTGTGCAGAGATGTTTCAAATAGCACAGGTTCCTGCCCATTTTTTGTACTTCCTCTCTCTTGCCTGGTCCCAAGCTGTGGGAAATGATTAGGTGGGAACATCTGTGTACTTGCTACTTTTTACACATCCTACCTGAGGAGATCAATTAGAATTGCTTGCTTGAGAAAGATACCTAGCCTTGACTGGTGTGGCGCAGTGGGTTGAGTGCCGTCCTGCAAATGACAAAGGTTGCCGGGTCGGTTCCCGGTCAGGACACATGCCTGGGTTTCAGACCAGGTCCACAGCTGGGGGTGTATGAGAGGCAACTGACCACCGATTGATGTTTTTCTCCCTCTCTTTCTCTCTCCATTCCTCTCTCCCTGAAAATAAATAAATAAAACCTTTTAAAAAAGAATACCTAAAAATCATTAGGGCCACTCCTGTTCACTGCATGCATTTTAACACCAACTGGCCCTCAGCTCCTCTAGGGGCATCCTGGCCTAGTGAGCCTGTCCTCCTGGGACACCCGGTGTGTCTCCACTTGTACTGAGATCGGCTGGCTGGAAACTCCAAGCTTTAATATTCTGCATCCCAAATGCTTTCACTTGTCAGTAAAACCAAGCCTGCCTACGCACTCTTCTATTCTTGATTTATAAATAGGTTCAGCTGCCTAACAATTAAACGTACTATATTTTGAACTTGCACATTCCTTAAGGAGATGTTTAGACTGCAAATGGCTTTTCGTCTGTGACACTATCTGGAAACCATCTTCCTTATTTCCAACCCCACCCCCACCCCGCCAAGTGGGTGTGGTTTTGAAGGACTGGCAGAGACTTTTGGTCTGTAAAACCCAAGACACAATTTCCAACAGGCACAGTATCAAATTTCTAGCTGATCTTCACAGGGACAGGCCCAGGACCGGCTTATACCTGTCTGAGAAGGCCTGTCTGCACGGCATGCTTCATATCAGACACGGCACACAGGCAGTGTGAAACACCTATGACAAAGACACTAGGACACCGGAGAGAAGAAAGATCGGTGGGGACCGAGAAGGAGATGAAGAGGTAGTAGTAGCCGTAATTAAGCGTTTGATAAGGTTGAAGGAAGGAGCAGGCATTGCATACCCCAAGGCTCCTGAGAGATCAGCTTGGCAACTCAGAGAGGACATTCGGAATAACGGCCTTAGGTTAACCCGTCAGAATTTCCATCCTGGGCAGAACTGGGACTTGAATAATAATACCAGGTATTATATAACACTTCAGATATTGAATTTCGTTCATTTCTCCATATGATGCAATAAGGTAAGTGGATTAAGTGTCATCACTCTTTTTTTACACACCGAGAAAATGAAGTGACTTGGGCACTCAGGCGAGTCTCTGCACCCTGGCCTCATTCCGCGTTCTGGTCTCCAGCGTTGCTTCACCGCACCCCAGGGTTAGGAGAGAGAGCTCTGACGTCAGAGCTCTCAGGACACTCAGCTCTACCCCTAGACCTTGGGGCTAACTGGGTGCGATGCTGGGCCCCTCTCTTAAGCCCCCAGTCTGTTTTCTCCTGCTAAATGTCAGAGGAAGGTCTGGATGGTCTCTAGACCACAGCGCAGGTGCTCGTAGGCAGAAGGCTGCTGCAGATGTGAAGCGGCAGGACCTGAAACGGTAGTGTGTGTACAAGGGAACTGCCTTAGATGGCTGAAAAAAGGCAGCGCCGGAGGGTGATATATCGGATCTACAGGCCGAAAGGCCCTATGACTCCATAGTCTGTAAGTAGTGAGTGTGCAAGAATTCAAGCGACAATTTGGTGCGTTTTCGTGTTCAATTATTCCAGGTCTGTCCCTTTTGCGTAGCCTAAGGCAGATTTCAAGGCAGAGCAATTTGGTCGGACCAGTGGAGGGCTCCACGGAGCGCAGTCTCCGAATTCCCCGAGGGCCGCCCCGCCGCCCAAAGGCTCCCTGAGGGATCACTGTGGGTGCTTCAGAACTGTCGAAGACGAGTCGCCCGCGTCCACGCCCTTCCTCCCCGAGCCCCAGTCGACCCGCCGCCCACGCCTCCTCGCCCCGCCCCCGCACCTTCACTCCGGGGCTCCGCTGTCCTCGCCTCTCCTTCCCGCAAATATTCACAGATCTGCAGGCAGGGGCGCGGATGTTGCGAATTCCTAGAAGCCGGAAGGGGCTGCCCAGGATTTCAAGTTAGGATCCCCTAAGGACCCATGAGGTTCGTCGTACTCACACACCCCCTTCCAGGTCACAGAAAGGCCTGAGCAGGGAGGACGCCCACCCACCATCGTGGTCCACCCTGGAGCCCGGTTCCACCCCAGTGTTGCCAATCCCGGTCGACCCGGAGTGGACTTGGGGCGCGGGGCTGGCAGCTGGGTGGGAAGGTGGCAGGGGCAGGTAACGGCAGGCCGGGAGAGGAGGGGACTGCACCCGGGCGGAGTCGCCAAAGGTTGCTTTGGTACCTCCAGGGCACCCGCCAGACCGCTGCCCGTTTATCCCGGAGTGGGGACGGTGAATCAGACCTTGGGCACCGCGGGTCGGGCGTGGAGGGGGGCAAGTCAGGAAATGACATCAGAGGCCTGTGCTCGTGGGGGGGTGGTCCGCGGCCGGCCGGGGCGGCGGGGGCGGGGTTGGGGGGACCTCAGCGGAGCCTTGAGCCCACGGGCAGGACCTGGGCCCCTTCCTGGGGGAGTTTCCTGCCTGGTCCACCCTCCCTGCCTCTCCCCGCCCCCTCTCGGGGCCGCTCCTTGTATGGTCTGGGCGCCGCGCTCTCCCCGCCTCCTCCCTCCTCCCACGGCCCCACGTCCCTCCCCCGTTGGGCTAAAGGCGGCGCTGGACCCGGACGCAGAGTCCCCGGACCCGGCGCCCAGGCGGCCACCTGAGACGCGGCGCGCACGCTCAGGCCCGCGGTGAGGCGAGGGGAGCCGCCCCGGGGTGGGGGGACTCCGGGACGCCGGGACGCCGAGGGGTGCTGGGCCCGCCAGCGGGTCCCCTGCCTGGCTCAGCCCGCCGCGTAACCCGGCCACTTACCCCCAGCAGCCCGGCCTGGCCATGGCGGCCCCCCGCCCGTCTCCCGCGATCTCCGTCTCTGTTTCGGCTCCGGCTTTTTACGCCCCGCAGAAGAAGTTCGGCCCGGTGGTCGCCCCAAAGCCCAAAGTGAATCCGTTTCGGCCCGGGGACAGCGAGCCTCTCCCGGCCGCCGGGGCCCAGCGCGCACAGATCGGCCGGGTGGGCGAGATCCCCCCGCCGCCCCCCGAAGGTATGCGGCGGGGAGAGGGGCTGGACTACGGCGGGCGCCGGGCTGGGGGCAGTGGCATCGGGGTAGGGGGTGTCTTGGAAAGGTTGCAGCGGAGGGGGCTGGGCGCAGCCACCCTGTCCCGAGCAGATGTTCTTACCTCATCCTGGAGCTCATGGCTGGGAGCCAGGGCTCCTGGGACCGGTCCAAGTCCCCCGACTGGGGGTGGGAGGTGGGAATGTGGGGCACGAATCTGCCCTCCGGGTCCGTTTTCCGAAGTGTAACGGGAGCTGCACCACTCCTGCGCCAAACCCCCGGCCGTTCCTGACCCGGTGCTCCCAGGGTGTCCTTCGCTCTCGTTTCCTTCCCACACGCCCCCGGACCGCTGGGAGAGTTTTGGGGTGAGGGGTTGCAGCTGTAGAAGGAGGGAAATTTAGGGAAGGGGGCAGAGGAGCCCCTGCTGACTTCCCTCTTTCTCCTTCCTACCCCAGACCTTCCCTTACCGCCCCCTCCCGTTCTTGGGGATGTCGAGGATGCAGAGGGCACCATGGGAGGTGCCTTCCCACCTCCCCCTCCCCCGATCGAGGAACCATTTCCCCCTGCACCTCTGGAGGAGGAGATCTTCCCTTCCCCACCGCCTCCCCTGGAGGAGGGAGGGCCTGAGGCACCCATCCCGCTCCCACCACAGGTATGGAGGCCTGGGAAGGGCAGCTACACAGGAAGACCCCTGAGGGAAGGAGAGGAGGATCCTTCCCTCTGACCTCCCCTGCACCTCTGCCCTGATGTTGGGCGGGGCCGGGGGGGGGGGGCGGTGGGAATGGAGAACTGGGATGGATGCTCTGACCCTTGATCCTGTAGCCCAGGGAGAAGGTGAGCAGTATTGACCTGGAGATAGACTCTTTGTCCTCCCTGCTGGACGACATGACCAGGAACGATCCCTTCAAAGCCCGGGTAAGGAACAGGAAAGGAGGAAAGGAGTGGGGACAGAACTGAGAAGGCAGCACCCTCCCCCAACCTCACTTCTCTACCCCTCCTTCTCTCCTTGCAGGTGTCATCTGGATATGTACCCCCACCAGTCGCCACCCCATTCATTCCCAAAACCAGTACTAGGCCTGCAGCTGGGGGCACGGCACCCCTGCCTCCTTGGAAGGCTCCTTCTAGCTCCCAGGCTGTGCCTCAGGCTCAAGCTCAGCCTCAGCCTCCGAACCATGTGCATCCCCAACCCCAGCCCCAGGCCAAGCCTCAGGTCCAGCTCCATGTCCAGTCCCAGCCCCAGCCCCAGCCCCAGGCCCAGCCTGTGCCTCTGGCTAACAGTCAGCCTCGAGGTCCCTTAGCCCCATCTCCAGCCCCTAAGTATTCTCCAGTAACTCCCAAGTTCACTCCCGTGGCTTCCAAGTTCAGCCCTGGAGACCCAGGCGGACCTGGGTCGCAGGCCAATCAAAAGCTGGGGTCCCCGCAAGCTCCCTCTTCCACTGGCACAGGCTCCCCTCAGCCCCCCACCTTCACCTACGCTCAGCAGAGAGAGAAGCCCCGAGTGCAGGAGAAGCAGCGCCCAGTGCCCCCGCCGGCTCAAAACCAAAACCAGGTGAGGGAGGGTGGGAGGGCCAGGCTGAGACTTGGGGGCTGAGGGCAAGGGGATAAAGTCAGGAGCCAGAAAATGAGGGCAAAGATGGGTGAGTGGGGTTGGTGGGATGGGCGTTTTCAGCCTCTAGGGTTGGACATGGTAAAACACAGCTCTTTTGCGGGGGGTCCTGGCAGGGGCTGGGGCTGGGTGGGGCCTGGCTGGGGCCTGGCTGGGAGTGGGGAGCAGCCCAGGCTGTGAATTAGGTGCAGGGTTTGGTGGACATTCCCTTTCACCTGTCCCAGAATGTTAAAAGGGAGGATGAGCTTCTTGAGTTTATCTCTCTGTGACTCTGAGCGCTCTGTTCCGTCTGCCTGAGGGCGCGTCTGGTGATAAGAGTTGCAGCTTGCGCTCTGTTCCCCTCTGTTCCCCGGGGTGGAATCAGGGCAGAAGAGATCTCTCAAAGAGGTTAAGCCTGAGGGAGTCAGCTGGACCTGGGATAGAATTCCCAGCTCCCCCTCTGACAAGATCCTGGGCCAGTGAGATGAACTTGGAGCCTCACTTTCCCATCTTGGAAATAATGCTCTCCATCCCACACAAGGGCTGTGAAGCTTAAGTGAGCTAACTCATAGGAAGGGCTGGCATTTTTATCTTGCATATGAGTGCCCCAAATTGAAAAGTTCTCATTCCTGCCTTCTAGTTCGGGAGATTTAGGAGTTGAATGGACCCTGCTGGGCATCTAGTTCAACCAGCCGCCCAGTAAGCAGACAGCAAGAATGTTGGTGTCTGTGTGTGCAGTCCCGGACCGGGCGGGAAGAGATGCCAAGTACCCATGAGTGGTGCAGAATCCTGTGTTATGGGAGCGCTGAGCAGGGAGTCAGCCTGAGTCTAGCATATTTGAAAAGATGTCATGGCGCTAGTGTGCTTTGAAGGATGGTTGGACATCAGACTCCAGAGGGGAAGTGAAGGACGCTGGGCTGGGAATAGCATGAGCAAAAACTCCAGGGTGCAGATGCACCCGAGCGTTTGGAGACTGGAAAGCGGAAGGTTCCTCTGAGCAGCGATGGAGCTGTAGAGAGGTAGGCAGGAGCTCGAGGGAGCTTGTCAGTCCCGGCAAGCCCTTCTTAATTTTCCTCCAGGTGTGTGGCTGGGTCAGAGGTCTGGTGACACCTGCCTGTGGAAGCTTTTGGGAGGGTTTCCAGCAGAGGTGTGGGCTAGAGGTAGGGGGTCAGTGGCTTTTGTGGGGATTCACTCCTGGGCCTAGATAAGAGCTGTTGCAAAGGAAATGCCTCCAGGACCTTGTAACTGATAAGCAGTTGGAAGAGGAGGGGCAGGGAAAAAAATTGCCTGGGTGTGTTGTGGAATGAATGTCGGTATTTTGACAAAATAGAGAAGTCCAGAAGGGGAAATGCTTTGGACCGGAAAAGTGCGGGGGTGGGCAGGGGGTGGTCCAGCTGTCAGCGTGTTGAGCAACAGGTTCCAGGAGGACTCGCCTTCAGCTGGGACTGTCACTCAGTTAGAAATGGGGGCCCAGGTTTTGGGAGAGGCCCAGGGCTCAGGCTTGTCACTGGGGACAGTGGTACTGAAGCAGCCCAGTCTGTGGTGCTTCCACAGATGGAGCCAAGGGCCTGGGGGGACCCTTGAGGGGTGCTCATGTTTGTCACGTGGCAGAAGGAGGAGGAGCACAAGTCAGGGTGGGATCTTGGGGACAGAATGTGATGGCGAGGTGGGGGTTTGAGGAGGATGAGGACCCCAATAAGGCCACAGATGTGACTGTCTGACAGTCACCGATGGTGGCAGTATGGTCTGTCTGTGGGGATAGTGAAGGGAGTTGAGGGCTGTGTGGACAGTTAGAAATGGAGGTTCCAGAGGAGCCTGCTCTCGGAGGCTGGCAGAGAGACGAACCAGGGCAGGGTCCCGCGTGTGGTTCTTTTAAGTTAGGGGAGCGGTGGGGGTGGGGGGTGCTCAGGTGCAGGTGTGAACCAGAAGGAAGAAGCTGATGGAGGAGGGGTTGGAGCTGCCTGAGAGCAGGGCCTGCTGCTGGGATGGAGTCCTCCTCCCCTCCACCGTGGCCTTCCCGGAGAGCAAGGACAGTGTCACCACAGTGTGTTCTGTGGGGAGGAGGGACGCCGAGTCAGCTTGAGCTGGCCAGCTTCCACCCTCTCAGTCACGTAGGAGGTGAGGTCATCGGTGAGAGCCCGGGAGTGAGGGGCTGGAGGAGATGGGAAGGTTCAGAACAGCTGCTGTGGGGAAGGCCACGGGGAACCTGCAGGAGCCAAAAGCCAGACAGCCGAGCTGGGGCCGGTGGGCGCCCAGGCCCTCCGGTGTTCCGTGAGCTCACTCTGCAGCCTGTGCTGATCTCTCTACCGACTTTCCGAGCCCAGATGCAAAAGCAGGAAGTGGGCCCTGGGGCCAGGGCTGAGGTTGGGCAGATGAGCCATGGTGGCCAAGGGGGGCAACAGTGGCCGAGAGAGCCCCATAAAAATAGATGGTCAAGGGGTCAGGCTTGCAGGGAGGCCCACAGGGAGGGCTGGGAGGCAGAAAAACATCCCTTCTGAGTAGGTTCCTTCAGTGGGTACACATGGGGAAGGAGGAGGAGGTACGGTTGGAGGTCAAGTCCAAGGTCTTGGAGGTAAAGACCCTCATGACTCTCAGGTCCAGGGTGTCCCATGGTGGAAGGTGCCTGAGATGGAGGGGTGTTTGGAACCATTGGGGCTGAGGAGCTAGAGGATTGAGTGCCGTGGACGCTGAAGCTGGGACACCAGTGTTGGCAGGCAGAGAGGGAAAGCTGACTGCCGGGCAAGCTCAGCGCTGCGGCTTCTCTGTGCCTGCCTTTCCGGGTAGAGGCAGCCCATCTGGATACAGACAGGGTGAGAGAGGAGGGGCCCCAGCCTTGGGGAAGGCAGCTGTGGGGGAGGTCGTCTGGGGGCTGAGGCTCCAGGTGTTGTGGGAGTGGAGGCAAGGGCAGGCAGGACGTTCAGTGGCTGCAGCCCTGGGCGGGCTTGTCCGCTAACAGAGAAGACCAGCCACTGGAGTGTCTCGTGGCCATGCTGCTGCAGGTCAGACAGCCCCTGTGGCACCTCCTCCTGGTGCTTCTGAGGGTCCCTGCTGTACCCCCTAACCTCACCCCATCCCCACCCCCAGCTCTCAGGATCCCCTAAGTAGGTGGGGGCTGGCCTAGGAGAGGCCCTTCCCTGAGGCCTCCAGGGGAGGACGTGAGGTCAGGTAGACCAGGAACTCTCTTGGCTGGGCACCCTGGACCTCTGCGTGCGGGACTGGGGGCTGGGCTGCAGAACACAGCCCTGGGGGGTTAACCTGTGATTCCCGCCTGTATTGCATCCTCATGCTGACAGGGCTGCTCAGCAGCAGGCGGGACGGGTAGGTGTGTGAGCCTGGATGCGCAGGCCCCCCATGCCAACCTCTTCCCTGGGGGGCCATGTCTGAGCATGCTCTGTGGAGTTGATGCGTGGCCTGGTGTGTTCGGTGCTTCTGTGACCTGAGCTGCTGTGTGCGTGGCCTCTGTCTGCTCAGTCCTTCCGGCCTGTCTGTGGCTGCCCAGTGGGGGTTTGGGCAAAGTGGGTGGAAGGATCATCCCCTTCCCCTCATTCGTGTGGTGCTGGGGTCTGGGACAGGGAGTGAGGAGCTTTCAGGGTCAACCCTGAGCATCTGGGAAATGGGAAGGGAGTTAGCCCTTCTTGGAAGAAAGTGGATAAGCTTGTTGGGGAATGTTCTTGGAGGGGGTGACCCTTGAGAGGGTATGAAGAGAGTGTTGGGGTTTCAGGTGCGCTCCCCTGGGGCCCCAGGGCCTCTGACCCTGAAGGAGGTGGAGGAGCTGGAGCAGCTGACCCAGCAGCTCATGCAGGACATGGAGCATCCTCAGAGGCAGAATGTGGCCATCAATGGTGAGCCCACCACCCCCTCAATGAGATGTCTGTCTCCCCGTCCGTGACTTCCCACCGTAGCTGTGGCTTCAGCTCCTGTTGGAGCCAGCTGATCCTTTGCAAGCTTCCTTCTGTTTATTCTGTCTCCTCTGGCCTTTCCAGAGTCCTGTGGCCGGTGTCACCAGCCCCTGGCACGTGCACAGCCCGCGGTTCGAGCTCTGGGACAGCTGTTCCACATTGCCTGCTTTACCTGCCACCAGTGTGAGCAGCAGCTACAGGGACAGCAGTTCTACAGCCTGGAGGGGGCGCCGTACTGTGAGCGCTGCTACACTGTGAGTTGGGGTTGGGGCTGAGGGCTGCCCCCAGGTTCAGCCAGGGGGTGGGGCAGACGTGGGGCCGACCTGCCTTGGCAGCTGGTTCCTGGGTGCTGGTTCCCTGCCCACCTACCTCCTACTGCTACCCCCTCAGGACACCCTGGAGAAGTGCAACACCTGTGGGCAGCCCATCACTGACCGCATGCTGAGGGCCACAGGCAAGGCCTACCACCCGCAGTGCTTCACCTGTGTGGTCTGTGCCTGCCCCCTGGAGGGCACCTCCTTCATCGTGGACCAGGCCAACCGGCCCCACTGCGTCCCTGACTACCACAAGTGAGAACCCGCCACCCCCTTTGAGCTCTTCTCTGAGGCCAGCTGTGGCTTGTCTGGGAGCCAGGCTTTCCCTCTGACCCCCAGAGAGCTCCACACCTCTGGTCTTGCTTTCTGGCTCTACATCCTGTTTGTAGATGGCAGAGGCCAGTTCATCTGGACTTAGTTGTCCAGATGCCTTGGGGCCTGGGCAGCAAGTCCTGCTCCTGGCCAGCCCCCAGGCCCTTGGCTCACGGAGGGTTCTTTGGGTTGTGGTCTCAGGCTCAGCACCGTGTGCTGGAGTGACTTCATTTCACACACAGGCTAGGTTCTAAAGTTCCTGTGGAGACCAGTTGTTGGGAACTCTGTTTCCCGCGAGACAGTGTTTACAAGGTGGCTGCTTTCTTGGGCCAGCAGCAGAATCCTGGAAGATAGCTTAAAGGCCAGCACAGGGACCCTGCAGAACCCGGCTCGCTCCTGTGTTTGAGGTGCACTGAGGTGCACGTTCTCAGGATTCCACTGCGGGTGGCCAGCACCTCACGTCCCTCTGTACACTGAGCTATTGGGCAGAGGCACCTGCATGGGGGGGGTGTGTGTGCTAGGGTCAGGGGTCCAGGAATGGGACCAGAGGGGTACCTCTGGGTGGGCTTTCTGCAGGATGGATGTGAAGAGGGTGAGGACCTGGTGGTAGCTGTTTGGGGCTAAGGGGGTTTTGGGAAGGTGAGTGGAGAGGCGGTAAGTTCTCCTTGATAAGGACGGTTACGGCCGCGCTTAGGCCTTTCTGTTGGGCTTCCCCCACCTCGAGGTGTGGGGCAAGGTGGACAGAGAAGTCTGCCCGTTGCCATGCCACCGCCCACTCCTCTCCCTGAGCCCTGGGGACAGCGAAGCACCCCTTCCCCGCCCTGACTCTGCCTTCCGGCTGCCCTCCAGGCAGTACGCGCCCCGGTGCTCCGTCTGCGCCGAGCCCATCATGCCTGAGCCTGGCCGCGAGGAGACTGTGCGTGTTGTTGCTCTGGACAAGAACTTCCACATGAAGTGCTACAAGTGTGAGGTTGGTGGCCCCCTGACCCCTGAGGGCCGGGCGGTATATGGGGACACTGCTCGCCGGCCAGGGGGTAGACAGGGACAACAAGCAGTTTTGAGGGTGGTCACTGGCAGGGCCTAGACCCACCTGGCCCTGATGCTTCGGTCACTGCAGGAAGCGGATGAGGGCTTTCTGTGGGGTCACTGAGTTGCAGATCGATCAAGATAGGAGACTGCACAGTGGTGGGTGCCATGCTTTGCTGCAGCGGGGTTGGGGTCTCAGCGAGGGTCAGAGGAGAGAAGTCAGAGTGGAGCTGAGACGAGTGGGACAGGCCCCAGGTCCTTTATTGTGGGTTCAGCTCTACCCACCACCCATTGCGGTACTGGAGGCCCAGGGGACAAAAGTGAAAGTGGAGGCGAGTTGGGGTGGGTGTAGCTGGGTGCAGGGTGCAGACGATGAGGACACCAGCTCTGAGCCAGGGAGCATTTGGTCTTCCTAATGCCAACGAGAGGGTGTGGGGGAGGCACAGGGTCCTTTCCCACCGGTGCGTTCTCCTCCCCCCCAGGACTGTGGGAAGGCACTGTCCATCGAGGCGGACGACAATGGCTGTTTCCCCCTGGAAGGCCACGTGCTCTGCCGGAAGTGCCACACCGCCAGAGCCCAGACCTGAGTGAGGACTGGCCCCTTCTCCCTGAGAGGCCATTCTCCATCAGCGGACCACCCACACACTGAGACCGCCCTGCCCCACCACTGGCTCTGCTCCCTCGGTTATTTTGGATGTCTAGCCCCTCTCTCCATTCCAAACCCCACCCAGCATCCCAAGGGCCTTGATCCAGGGGCCTGAACAAGTCCCAGGCTGCAGAGGTCCAGTCCTGGGTTTCCCATCCTCCCCCCATCCTGCAGGGACCTCCCACCACCCTCCAGGTACCCCACCAGAGGGTCGCAGGGTTGAGCGCTGCTGCTTTCACTGCTGCACCAATGCCCGCAGCTGGCCCCCCAGTGCCCCGGGGAGGCCGGGCTCACTGGCCTGGACATTCCCACCTGCCTCCATGCTGCCAGGTTGTGGCTACAGCTACAAATAAAAAACCTTCTTTTCCAGAAATCTTAGCAGTGGACTCTTTTGTGCTACAGATGGAGGAGATAGCGGAATAAAAAAAAAAACGGGTCAAGGTGAAAACTCAGCTCCTGTTTATTTATAAAAATATATATATGTATATGTATATGTATATATATATATTAAACCCTTCCTCCCAGCACTACTGTTTTACAGAGGCTCCCAGCCTCCAGAGGTGAGCTCCTCAGGGAAGGGCTGGCGGGCGCAGCACCAAGGCCTGGTCAGCGGAGGGAAGGGGCATGAGTGACCCTGGCCCTGTCCTTGCTTCCTGAGGACAGGTGTGGGGAGGGGAGGACTCAGTCCTTGAATCCCTGAATACTGCAAAGGATGCGCTTCTGGTGTCCAGGCAGCGTGATCCCCATCTGCACCAGGTCCCTGTGGTCAAGGAAGAGGGTTGGTGAGCGGGCGGGCAGGCTCAGACCCCAGCATCCCTCCCCTGCCGGGCCCCCAGGGTCCTCACTCCGCAGTCAGATCCAGCACACACTCCATGGTGTCCAGCCCGGCTGAGCGGAAGTGCAGGATGTAGCGTTTCATGCGGATGGACTCCAGCCACTCAGGGACGCTGCGATAGGGGATCCCGTCTGAGCCGCTCAGGCTGGGCAGGCGCAGGGTTACCCTATGGGACACAGGCCACTTCAGTCAGGCGAGGAGACAGGGGCTGTCCTCGGCTTTCATGAAACCCCCCGGGCTCCGCCTGTGAGCCTCTGGGGCCAGCATTCTAGCTGCTGTCTGGGCATAGAGATTATCGAGACTTTGTGGATTAGCCAGGCCATTGTCTGGGAACCCACTTCCTGGCCTGCTTCCTGGTGCGCTGGCAGCAGTGGGCAGCAGATGGACAGCCTGGGGGGAGGTGGCGGCCCTGCAAGTTCCCAGTGCAGTTACTACCAGCCCATCTCCACTGGAGTGGCCAGTTCTGGGCAGTAGATGGGGTGCTGCTTAAGACACGGGTGTATCAACTATCGCAGCCGAGCCAAAGCGGAGGCCTGGAACCCGAGCGTGGTCCTGCCTGTTTGCAGGGTGGCCGCTGAGTGCTGGGCGCAGCCCCTGATGGCCACCTCCAAGCTTGGCTGTTATTCTTGCACTCGGACACCCACAATACAATGAGTGTTCCTGTGCTAACGCCAGCCAGAGCCAAAAACCATTAGCAAAGTAAATCTACTGGGGGAAAAACGTCCAGCATTCCAGAAAGATTAGCACATGCAGCCTCCAGCGTACGAGGGAGTTGTGCTCCAAAAGATAGTTTCAAAAGTTGGAGCGCATTTTCTCCCAGAGAGAAGGTTATATATGGTGGTTTGATGCAGGGGCCAGCATGCCAGGGCTGGTTTGCCCGATAAAGCGCTGGACGTCCAGCCTGACCCGTCCCCTCCGCCTCCCCACACCCCTCCTGCTGGTTCCTTCTCCACATCCTGCCAATGTTTTTGGTGAAATGCAGTTCTGACCATGTCCCTCCCATGGGCAGTTTTTAAAAACGGGTCAATAGTTCTCTGTGCTCAGGATAAAGTCCAAACTTCTCAGCAGAGCTGGTCCTTGCGGTGACCCCGCTACCTCTCCAGCTTTGTCCCTGGCCACCGTCCCTGGACTGGGCACTGCCAGCTGCTGTCACCCTGCATTGCTTGCAGTCTGCCTGCCCCCAGCCCCCCAAACCCATGCGGCGCAGGGGATCTGGGAGCCTTCCCAGCCCTGCAGGTCTGCGCCTCCCAGTCATGACATCCCGCGGCCTGTGCCTCGCCACTCAGTCTGTCGTCCCCACTCCCATCTCGGTGATCAAGCTCCCCAGAGCTGGTGTCAGTTTGCACGCTCTGCTTGTCTCTGCTTCCCATCTCGCTGTTCGATTCCTATCTCCCATCAGACTCCAGCTGTCAAGGGTGGGGCTGCATCTCCTCCGCCAAGGTGGATGCTCCCCAAGGGCACAGACTGTGGTCATGCCCTGTGTCTGGAGCTGTGCGGGCCCAGCACTTGGTGGCTGTGGCCGAAAGCCCATTTCTGTTCTCCCAGGTGTGCCCTCCAAATCCTGTGGCCCTGCCCAGTGTGGTTACTTGGGGTCAAAGTTGGCCATGGTCCGCAGGGTGTGGGGGGTGTCCAGCAGTTGCTCCAGGTGTGTCTTCAGCTGGTGGAAGGAGGGCCGACGGCCACAGTCGTAGGCCCAGCAGTTCTTCATGAGCTCATAGAGAGCGGCAGGGCAGTCCACGGGAGGAGGCAGCCGGTAGCCATCCTCGATGCTCTTCATGACCTGCCTCAGGAGAGAGGGGGGTTGAGGCCCGAGGCAGGAAGCTAACCTGGCAGTTCATGCAAGATCTTGCAAAGGAGCCTTTACCTTCCCCTCCATCCCCACCCCCTGACCAATAAGTAGTAAGGAGAACAGGGTGTGAAGCGAAGGGGACCAGAGGGGACGTGAGTGCAGAAAAATTATGGGTCAGGAAGAAGAAATAAGGGTATGTGCAGGGAGAGCCATGGAAGGATCTGGAGAGGAGATTGGTGTGGGGAGCGGCCAGGCTCACCTCCTGATTGCTCATCTCCCCGTAGGGCTTGTCCCCAAAGCTCAGCACCTCCCACATCACAATGCCAAAGCTCCACACGTCACTGGCCGTGGTGAAGATCCGATGTGCAATGGCTTCAGGTGCTGTCCAGCGGATGGGGATCTTTCCTCCCTAATAAAGCACGTAGGACAGAAGGCCGATGCATTTCAGGGCCCGGAGGAGGGGTGAAAAAGTCCCTCTCCTCCATGAATTCAATGTGTCCACAGGAGCATGGGTCCATGTTTGTCGTACACGTGTGCCTGTGTGCATGACATGAAACTATGTGCATGTCTGTGTACACGGTGAGTACAGGGCTCTCACCTGGGTTTCATAGGTGCCATCAAAGTTGTCCAGCAGACGGGTGAGGCCGAAGTCAGACACCTTGCAGCATAGGTTCTGACTCACTAAGATGTTTCTGGCGGCCAGGTCCCGGTGGACATAACTGTGGTCACTGAGGTAGGTCATCCCAGATGCAATGCCCAGCAGCATGGCCACCAGCTGCCCAGGGACCAGCTGGTCTTCCCGCTCCTGCAGCAGGGTAGTGGGGGGTTAGGGGATAGGCAGGGCGGCCTCTCCTGAAACCAGGAACTGATCCCCAGGGCTTGATGGTACATCCGGCTTCCCAGCTGGTACTTTGCCCTGCTCACCCTCAGGAAGGCATCCAGGGCTCCATTCTCCATAAACTCCGTGATGATCATGATGGGCTTTCCTGAGACACAAAGCACGTCACCATGGCAACCTCCACCCCATCTCCACCCAAAACCACCAGAACCAGATTTCCTGCCCTTGGCAAAACATCTTCCCTCCCCTTCCGGTGGTCTCACACCTTCCTTCCTCCCCTCCATCCCGACGACGCGAGGAGCCCAACTCTCATACTCTTTGTGACCACGCCTTCCAGGTGCAGGATGTGCGGGTGGTTGAACTGGCCCATGATGGTTGCCTCTCGAAGGAAGTTCCACCAGTGGCCATCTGGAGACGTGTCCTTCAAGGTCTTAATGGCCACAGTCTTGCATTCCTGGCTGGGGATCCTCAGGGTCCCTTGATACACTTCCCCAAACTCTCCTGGGCAGAAAGAAAACAGGGTCCATGCACTGTTAGGTTCCCCATGAGGGACAGATGACAGCCTCTAGTCCACAGTGGCAAACTTAAGGCCCAAGGGCCAAATCCAGCCCTCTGCCTTGTTTTATCCAGCCCAGCGCCTTGTTTCTACTGGTGGCAGCGCCAAGCTCTCGCTTAACTGTTAAGGGGTAGTTTCATTTATTCAGTCTGAAAATTACATTCGGCCCTTTGAAGGCAACCGCGAGGCTGATGTGGCCCCCTGTGAAAATGAGTTTGACACCCTGGTCTAGTCCCCCAGTTCTCTCTTCGTCTCTGGATCGGAAACCTGGTGTGCCCTTTCTGGGACAGGAGCTGGGCTGCACTTCGAGACGGGAGTCTGAGACAGGAGTGCACTTCCGCCACCTGGTCAGCACGGTCTCCCGGGGGGAGCACGGTTCGTGGCCAGCAGTAGGGGCTCAGGAGACACCGGGTGTGGTGCACTGGCACTGGGCTGTGTTCACGAGGGGCAGGCGTGCTCAGGGCCAGCAGCACAAGCGACCGGGGAGGCCGATCACTGCCGCTCTCCTCTGCGAGCTCCTCTGGTCGCAGCTTGGCTGGCCCAGCCGAACAATCAGCAAAGACACTGCCAAGCTTTGTTCCCGGCTCAGATCCCTTTCCCCTGGTGACCCAAGGGATCAGGGCAGCCCAAGGACACTGGGCCCTGGTGGGGCAGAATGCGAGGTGAGGGAGGCTCTGGACTGCCCCCACGTGTGGGAACCATCTGAGAAGAGCCCCAGCCGGGGCACCCTGACCCCCACCCCCACTGATAAGGAAAATGTGTCTAATGCTCTTTATCAGAAACTCCGTGACCCCAGGAGCAGACTGTGCACGAGGTGGGGGCTGTTCCAGGACATGTGATAAAGGGGCGGCGACAGCAGTTCAAGGATACAGGGTGGCCCAGAGAGGGAGCTCGTCTGGGAGCTCTTGGGCCGGAGGGGAGGCCCGCTGGGCTTGGCAGGGAAAGGCTGGAAGGCAGCGGCTCTGTGCTGCCCCCTAGAGGGACCAGCGGGGCTCACCTTCCCCTATGACTGTGTCCACAATCAGCCAGGCTGGGTCGAGTTCCTGGGTGAAGTTCAGGGCTCCCTGGGCAGGGTCCTCATATGCCTGGAGGTCCACGTAAGGCTTCAGCCACAGCTTGTCCTCTGCAGGGAGAATGGGGAAGGCTGGGCCATAGGAGCACCAGCCTCGGGGCTCTAGAGTGATGGGGGAAGGGGCCGGCAGCGACCTCCACCCTCTCATTCTTCTGTTCCCTGAGGAGTCCTGTTTTGGCTGAAGTGGGAGAACGTCTTTCTCCTTGGCAATGAAGCCTCTGCAGCCAACTTTTCTGCGCACAAACCTCCTGTGTCCTCACCCCCAAGGTCCAGAGTGGTGGGTCGGAAACCAGACTGAGAGTGTTTGTGGCCTCGAGTTACCCAATCTTCCCATGGCTCGTTGACCCCTCAAATGCCTCGCCCGCCCTTCCGACTCACCCTTGCCCACCAGGCTCCTCAAATCACTCACGCCTCATTCCCCATCCCAGACAAGCCTCACTCCTGCCCCACTACTGGGGTGGACTGCTGACTCCCCTTCTTGAGGTGCCTAATGAAGTGACCAGCAGGAAGCCCACATGCCTCGGAGGACTTCAGGGAGCCTGCCAAGCCCCTCTGGCCCAGCTTCAGCCCAGGGACCTGGCCAGGAAGGATAGGGGAGGCGGCCGGAAACCCGGGTGTTGGTCTGGCAGCACCGACAGCTAATCGGTAATTGCACAGAGCCTCTTGGGCACCATCAGTACAAAGTTAATTAACCAAAGTTAATTAGGTAGCAAAACACGAAAATCCTAAAGACAATAGAGCCCACTTGTGCCCCCCGACGTTGGCCCAGGAAATGTGGGTCCTTTGGTCCCACCCCCAGAGGCACCTCACAACACCTCTGCGCACGCGCACGCTCACACGCGCGTGCGCAGGTGCTCCTAGCTCACCTCCATCAACGTTGTCGACACGATCGTGCTTCCTCTGCTGCCGTCGTCGCTGACCTCTCCTGGGGTGGGGGTAGGGGTAGGGGACAGCCTCTTCAGGGTCCCAGATCACCTCAGGGGCCCTGTGGGCTCTGGCTAAGTTTTCCCAGGGTGCAGGGTGAAGGTGTGGGAACTGTGGAGGATGGGAGGGTTGCTGGGACTGCTTTCTGACCAAAGGGACCCAGGATGGTGACTGGGGAGGGGCAGGAGCAGTACCTGGAACGGCAGAGGAGGATCCCAAGCAGCAGCCCCACGCCCAACAGCATCCCGAAGACAAGGGCCACGATCTCGCCTCCAGTCAGGTACCTAGAAACTGTGGCGCACAAGGTGAGGGAGGCGGGGCACTCAGAGTCAAAGAGGCTGATGGAGGCCTGCTGTCGGCCTCAGGTGTGTCCCGCAACTGGGGAGACAGGTGTGTGGGAGAGAGAGAGAGCGCACGTGGGAGGGGCGGCCCAGAGGAGCGGCAGCTTGGTTGCCTGTGGCTGGGCACTCCGTGAGCGTTCAGATTTGATTAGGATGCTGGTTGGCTGCGCGGAGGGTTGGAAGCGTGCTTGAGATCACTGTGGGGAGACTTGGTGTGAGTCTGTGTGGGGCTGTCCCCCCCGGAAGTGGCGTGTGTGGGTGTGCGGACAGAGAGGAAGGGTCGGTGACTGGAACAGGGTCCGAGAAGCTTCAGTAGAGCAACAGGTGCCTGCGTGTCTGGGCAGAGCAAAGGGTAAGCCACCCACCTGGTGGGCTAGTCCGAAACTCATGGTCGGGAGAGAAAGGGCCAGGGCCCTGCGGGGTCAACATTCGGACCCTGACGGTGTACGTGGTGTCTGGCTGCAGTTCAGTCAGCAAGACTCTGGCTTCGGGCACCATCTTGTGCCATTCTTCATCCTGTGGGCGGGGACTCGTGCTGACTGGGCCGGGCAGAGCCGGACCTGGCGGAGGTGACGGGCGGTCTTGGGAGCACACAGAGGCAGGGGTGTGGATTGGGGAATAGCCATAGCAGGGCTCTGTGTAGGCTTTTGCCCCAAGAAAGCCACCCTGCAGCCTAGAGGCTAGATGTTGGGGTGGTCCGAGAACAGACATGGAGACTCTCCATGCTGCGTCCTCACCTGGTTCAGCACGTGGAGCTCGTAGGTCAGGTTGCTGCTGGGGCTTCGGGGCTGAGACCCTTCCCAGGTCAGCTCCAGCTGCCGTGACTCCTTCTTCACCAGCCTCAGCGACAGGCCTGCTGGTGACTCTGTGAGTCCAGAGGGTCCCAATGGATTTGGAAGAGGAAATAATTGAGTAGCTTTTCGATTGCCCCCTGCCCATCAGTTTGCTCCTGTGGTTTTCCTCCAGGGCCAGCCCCCCATCGCCAGGCCCCTCACCTGCGTGCCCCAGGCTGACACTGAGCGACGCACTGGCGGACGTGGAGGTGGCCAGCCCCGACACTCCATTTTGGGCTTGGACATTGAAGGTGTAGTTGGTGTAGGGTTCAAGGCCGTCAACATGCACCGCAAGCACGACGAGCCCGCTGGCCCCCGGGGAGAAGCGCACATTTTCCCCACAGGTCTGGCAGAGGCCTTCGCCTGGCACTGCTCCCTGACACTGAGAACACACCACTCTGTACCTCACATCCTGGCGTCCCCCCATATCAGCCGGGGGTGCCCAACGCAGGGAGAGCTGAGTCCCCAAAACAGAGAAGCTCAGGTTTTGAGGGGCTGAGGGGGGACCTGTGGGAGAAGAGGGGCCATGAGTGGCAGCCTGACCTGCTGGCTCCTCACCACCCCAATTCTTGAAGTCCTCTGAAGGCTGCCAGGGAATTGGATTCCTACTGAGGAAAAGACAGCTTCATCTGGGCTCTGCATTTTGGGGAAGCAGGGTGGTGAGCAGGGGCAGGGGAGAAACTTTTTAAGTGTCAGACACCCCAGACAGTCAGTGCCTGATACCTGATAAGTCCTGGGCGATTCCACTCCTAACACGGGCTCAGCAAGGGCCCTGTACCCCTCGCCAGCGGCTGGGTCCTGCCGGGGACTCACGTGAGCATGCTGCCTGGGGACCCTCCCCAGGGGCTCGGTAGTGGCCGCTCTCACAGGTACAGAGGGTGGCTCCCTCAGACTCAGCCATGCTGTGTTGGGGGCACTTGAGACAACGGGGCGAGTCCATGTCCGCCCGGTAGGAGCCGCGTGGGCAGGCTGCAGAGGGTGCACAGTACTGTGGTTTGGTGTTTTTAAGGGTAAAATCGTACCCTCCCCGCACTGCATCCCTGGACTGGAAACACCCCACACATGTGTCCCTGGGGCCCTTGGACACTCACTCAGTTTAATAATCTCTGACATAGAGCCTTGGTTTCCCTCCCTCCCTTGGCACCCTGGACACTGTCCCCCTCCCCCGAATGGCCCCTGCAGGTTGTCACCACCTCCTTGGGTACCCTTACCTAGACATGCCTCTCCGCCTTCCTCATAGCCAGGCTCACAGTGGCACCACCCCACGGGCACCAACCACTCGCCGTCAGAGCTGCAGTGCATGCGGGGGGCTCCTGAGGGGCCAGGGCTCGTCTGGGCATGGGGCACACAGGCGCCTGCCACTTCCACCAGCCTGCCGGGTCTGGGGAGCGTGTCAGGGAACTGCGCCAAGGCGTGCACAGCCTCAGGGCAGCGCTGGTAGAACACTCGTACAGACACCAGGGCCACACAGGCCCCCGGGTTGTGGAAAGCGAGGTAGAGGCCACGGCGCGTGAGGTGGCCCAAGGAGCAGCGCTCCAGGTTCATCTTCATCTCGCCGGATGCGAGGTCCCGGATGGTGAAGCTCTGGTCTGCAGCCACCGTGGTGACCTGGGAAGGTGGGGGGAGAGGGGAGCAACCACATGACAGAAATGATAGCTTGCTTAATACTTTACAGTTCACGTAACCATAAACCGAGGGCTTTTACATGGCAGTGATTGAGCTAAGCATTTTAGATGCATCATGCTACTCAGTCCATGCAACAGACTCAGAGAGGTACAGGCTAGGAGAGGTGAGAGACCTTGTGTGAGGTCACACCGCTTGGTTCGGAACCCGGACAGTGGGGCACCAGCTCATATAATTTCTGCTATTTGAAGCTGTGGCCCTGCCTCAGCACCGATGGAATGATCAGTTATAAAGTGTGTCATAATTCATTTGTGACTAATAACAAATTTTACAACATCATCTCTTTGGGAAAAAACGTGAGAACATCCTATCATCATATACTTTTAACCCTTCCGCATTCCAGTGGGTGTTTTGTTTTGTTTTTGAGTAGGAAAGAAAGGACTAATAGGAGAGACACTGCCGAGAACTATCTTCCTACAGGACTGTGGCAGTGCTCACGGGGGTGGGTCGCACACGAGCACCGTGGATACTGATGGGAGATGTTGAAGCATCCCTTCCCCGCCTCCACCATGGCATGCTGTTATCGCAGTGGATGCTGGCGAAAGATGAGGCTGGCCCTACTATCACTATGTTAAGACACGGAAACCAAAGCTCAGAGAGGTAAAGGGATGCACCCAAAGTCGGGACGCAGCCGAAAAGGTACTCAGATCCAGTTCTGAACTCCAGCCACACCGCCTTTTCACTGTCTGACACCTAGGTCTTCTTGTTTCTGGCGCCTTCTCTTTGTCTTAGCTGAGAGGGGACTTGGGAAGGAGTGAGGCAGGGATCAAAATGCCAATGAGGGGTGAAAGTACCTTCTGGAACATGGGCCGACGGAGCTGAATGCCCACGTCCTGGTCACTCTCCATGTATAGAAGGTTGAAGGTTTCCTTGCAGCCTAGAGTCCCCGCCTCCCCGGGGAAACTCTTACAGTCTCGCACGGTAAACTTAAGCTCCACGTGGACGCTCGAAGCCTCTTCCCCTCGGTAGATCCAATTGGAACGAAGCCAGTGGTCAGTGTCTCCGCCTCCTTGCACAGGGCAGTCCTGGTACATGTATAGGGGTGTCCCGTTCAGCATCTGCTGCATCCCGCTCCACTGCCAGAGGAAAGTCAAAGTCAGTCTCCCAATCTTCATTTTTCAGCGCTCACAGCAAGGAAGCTGGCATCAGAACCCCCCAGGTTCAAGCCATTTGTCCTGCCCTCTCCCCACCCCCTCAGCCCCAGAGTAGTAGGTTAAGTGTTGGGGTGAGAGATCTACACGGATATAGAATGGGCGAGACATCACCCCCTTCACCTCCCCGGCCAGCTCTGGTCCCTCAAGTAGCCTGCCCCAAGTACAAAAGTCTGGGCACCTATTTTGGCCTATTTCATCAGTAAAGCTTGTCAAGGACCCCGAGGGCAGACTTGCGTAGCAAATGCTCCTTCACAAAACTTTCTGCCCATTGGTTCAGAGAAGAGGAGACCATGTTAAACGTTGAGGTCTACCAGCTTTTGGAGAGCAAACAGCAACACAGAATGCTTCTGTATAAGCGAATCTCCCCGTCCCACATGCATCCAGTAATGGCCCCTGTCAAAACCAGCAGCTCCTACACACCACCCAGTCCACCTCTCCTCAATTTCTCTTACTTTAAAAAGGTGCTTAAACTCAGCTAATCATGGCAAGCACTCCCCGTGAAACAACGGAGTCACAGCTCGCTTACAGAACTTGCCCAAGGCGCTCAGCCGCGAACAGGCGGCGCTGGGATGTGGACCCAGGCACTCTGGGCTCCTGAGTTTGTGCTGATGATCATCGAGTCTCTATGTGCTTATTACAAAATCAGAGGACCAAAACTGACATATATTAAAAAGTGAAAGTCCTCCCATCCATCCACCCCACTGCGGAGGAAGCCACTCTTATCGATTTGGAGCAAAGCTTTACAGATCATTTTCAGCACATCTACAGCAATGTCTGAATGTTTCTCTGTGTGTGTGTTCAACATAAATTTAAAAAAACCCATACAAGTGTTATTCTGTAAGATACTGTTTGCTTTTAGCTAAAAGTCTTTGAGATATTCACATGCACGTATACAGATCTACCTACTTCTTTTCAGCAATCCATAAAATACTCATCCATTGGGTCGATGTGCCAAAATTTGTCTCATCATTCACCTATTGTTGGGCATTTAAGGAGCTTCCCGGTTTTTTTTTTTTTTTTTTAAGTAAACACATATAGATTTCTATAGAACTGCTATATCAACAGGTAAACATATTACACATTTTGTAGATTTTGCCAAATTGTCTCCAAAAAGACTTTATCAGTTTCTACTTCCACCAACAATGCCTCAGAGTTCATTTTCTGTAAAGCTTGTCAACACTGGATAGGAAAATTTTCTTATTTTTGGCTAGTCTTATAAATAAAACGCAGCTTCTTGCCATTTTAATCTACATTTCTCTGAGAGGAGGTTGCATGTTGCTCTTGTTCACTGGCTATTTGTATTTTTATGCAATTATCTCTTGTCTGATATTCTATTGTTTTCTTTTTTCCTTGAGTTTTGTTTGTTTACTTATGTTTAATGGAATTTTGGGAGGTGATCTATTGTTATCCCTTGATTGTTTATTTGGATGAGTTTTTAAAATATTAGAGACATTAATCATTTGCTTGAAATGCATGTTTCAAATATTTTCTCCCTGTCATGCCCCTTTATTTGGTTAATAATGTCTTTGAGGTTGACACATATTTAAAATTTTTATATAATAACATCTAGAGTCTTTTCCTTTATGATTTTGAGGCTGTGTGTTTGAGGAGCTGTCCCATCCCAAACTTATAAAGATCTATATTTTCTGCTAGCATTTTTATAGCTTTGGTTTTTAGATTTAAATTCTAATCTCCCTAGAACCTATTTGTTTTTTTTATATAGTATAAAGATGCAATTTTGCCTTTTTACAAAAATTATAGGCGTTCAATTGTCAACTTATTGACGAGCTTATACTTTCCACACTGATTTGCAGTTCCAAAGTTATCACATACTAAAATCTCATACATGTGGGCTTGTTTTTGGCCTTTCTATTCTATTCCATTGACCTGAGTATTCCTGCCTCTGGGCAAGTCTCCTGATTCATTATTCTTCCTTTTCAAAAAATATTAGCTATTCGGAAGTATTTTCCCTGCCAGATGAACTTAAGAAAGAAACTCCAAAATTCGTAAAATATTGCTTTGATATTTGGGTTGCAACCCCCTTAGTTTATAGAGAAGAGATTAGGTGGCCCTAACCTCGGAAAGTTCACTTTCCCAAGCCTTTCGCTTCACTAATGCAAGGGCATTCGCGGCTACTCTCTGCCCTGGGAAAAGGCAAGGAGCCGCCGGTTTGGGGTGGTGCGGGGCAGGGGCAGGTTTTTGCGTTATGTTCGGAAGTTCGCAGACTGGGCGAGGGCTGTGGAGGCACTGAAGCTGGGGTGACAGAAGGCACCCAGAGCCAAGTGGAGGGCAGGTGGGAGGGCGGTGGGTGGTTAATGTGCAGCTCATTAGCCAGACTGCGGCTGGAGCCAGGAGAAGCAGATGTTCCCAGCTGTAACTCGCCTCTCCCGGTTCCAGCGGCTCCAGCGGCTCCAGCGGCTCGCGAAGGGGAGGACCAGCTGCCCGGGATCAGCGACAAGGATCCTTTCACTTATCACTCGGGCGCTGCTGGCTGCTACGTGAGTGCATGCTAGGGAGTCTGGACCTGAGTGTGTGTTTTGAAAGGATGAGGAGGAGAGAAGACAAGGAAGACAGCGGGAGTGTGTGACCATTGCTGTCCTCTTGCCCTCCTAGTGCTGTGTAGCCTGAGCTGCGAAGGGTGCCTGGCTTCCACTCTGGCCCAATTAGGGAAGAGTTATTTGGGTGGAGGAGGCAGGGGCACAGTGCAGGCCTGTGGGAGCCGGCAGGTGGGCCCGAAGCCCTCATTGTGGAATGATTAGTTGGTTTATGAGATGAGGCGCCTATTAGGGCTGGCCTAATGCGGGATTTTCCAAGCAGCCCCTCCTGTAGGATACATTATGGTTTAGTCTATTAATTCTAATTATAGGCTACTCTGCGGGAGAGCTGAGATCGATCCAGGACCCCAGGGCAGAGGGAAAGAAAGCAACTCCAACCCCAGAAACAGAGGCCGATAGGAAAGGGAAAAGGGGACCCCGCGAGAAAGGGGTTTAGGACCAGAGGGAAGACAGACCAGACTAGGACTCTAAGGCCAGAGTCCTGGAGGCTGGGGCAACTGGGCCAGCCTCCCATGTTCCCTGGACAGCTCTGCAGAGTCGCCAGAGGGCGTTCTCTGGGACTCACAAGACCCGACCTCTGCCCAAGGGACGTGGGGCAGACTTCAACAGCTGGGAGGATGCATGGTGTGCCTGCACTGCGGAGGGAGGGGGAGAGGCCAGGGGCTCGGGGACCTCTACCGAGGCAGCTTCTAACGTTGGGGGACTCACAGTGCCTATGAAGAACGTGACGAACACTCTGGCTATCCTCTCCAGAAAAAAAAAAAGTCCACATACATATACACAACTCTGAACATACTTTTGTGGATTCCCTGACGCCTTGGGACTTATCTGGGCAACTTTATTGGGATAAGTGGACCTTAGAATGAGGATGCTTTTCTGTTTTGGTCTCAGCCGTCTACCATCCCGGGGATGGTCCCTTCTCTCCCTAGATGGTCCTCAGCAGTTTTCAGCCCCAAGGACCCTGGGGCAGGCAGGGGAGGAGCCAGGCATTGAAGCTTTCCCTGTGGGGTGAAGCCTGACCCCCGCCATGTCCCATTCAGGAGGTTCTGAGTCACCTCCCCTCCCCCACCAGAGGAGGCACTTCCAGTTTTTCCTGCTCTTTTCTCCTGTTCCTCCACCCACCTCTCCACCCGTCTCCCACTGGCCCTCCGCCTTGAGCCATCCTGACTCCTGCCCTCCCCTGACACTTACCCCGTCCTGGGGATCCAGCAGCCAGCCCAACTCTCCCTGAGCGGTGCTCGTGTCCATCAGAGTGACTGGAGGTGGGAGGAAAGGGGCCTGTCACCTGGGGGAGGAGGCCCCCAGGTGCTGCCCACATTCCTCATTCTGGGCCCCCAGTCCCCAGCATCCTGCTCCTGAGAGCTGGGACCTCCTGAGGCTCAGGGAGGAACATGGCCCAGGAAGGAGGACTGAAGAGATCCAGGGACCAATAGCCCATTGTCCTCTGGAGTGTGACAGGACGAAAGCAAAGCGGGGCAAGGGTTGGAGGGCTGGATCTTTGACCCAAGTAAACGTAGGGAGCGTTCGGAAGAGCTGCGGCAGGGAAGACTCGCACCCTCTCACTTAGCTGGGGGCCCATCCACTGCAGAATGCAAGGGTGTGTGGATGAGACAGTTGCTCAGCTTCTGAGGGTCGTGAATGGGTAGAATGTGGACAGAGGACCTTAGAGTGATTTCCGAGGGGCAGGCTCCCACCACTGGCAAAGGGCCTGCTCTGCCTGTGATTGGCTGTGTGGAGTGGGGTACATTGCACAGCTCTGAATCTGGGAAGTCGGGGTAGCAGAGCTAGACAGGTTGGGCAAGCCAGCCCAGGGATGGTTTGACCTCTACATCCCAAAACCCCTGCACCCTGAGTTCCCACCCTTCCCCAGCGGCAGGTCTCTCTGTGGCCTGGCTTAGGTTGACAATAAGGGGACTTCCACCTCCCACGGCAGAGGGTTCAGATCTCTGGGCTGGGCACTTGAGGCTGAGAGGGCCCAGCAGCGAGGACCCCCCCACCCGCCCGCCATTGCTATGGTGGGGGTCTGGACGCTGCTCCTCGCACCCCACCCCCAGTCGCAAACTGCTGCCCAGCAGGGGCAGGGGTGGCTGGCCTGTGAAAGCAGCTGTTCGGGTTCAAAGACCAAAGATTGGCCTGGCCAGTCGATGCCCTGGCGCCGATAAAACAAGAGCGCGGGAGAGGGGCGCGAGGAGAGGCCTCCTCAGGAATGCCGGCTCCTGGAGGAGGGTGCCAGCAGGACCAGGGGAGGGGGTGGGCCGGGGGTGGGGGTCTGTACCTTCCTTGGCGCGCGCCCCTGGGGGCAGCGGGGCGCAGAGCAGCAGCAGCAGCCCAAGCCCCAGGAGCCAGCGCCGCTCCATGGCGCGGGGCCGGGACCTGGGACAGTGGCCCGGACTGCTCAGCCAGGTGGCGAGGACTGGGGGGAGCCAGGCAGGCCGAGTGGGGGCGGGGGGCGGGGCTGGCTCCTGGGGGGCGGAGTCCCGGCCTCACCTGGATCACCTTCTTAAAGGGACAGTAGGGCAGGAAGGAAACTTGTTAAACAGGTAATAAACTTCTAAAACCGGAGGCGTCTTGACCGGAATGAGACTGCCGGCGCCGCCTAGTGGGTGGGATTAGGAATGGACTAACCCAGTCCTAATTCTAATCCTGCCAACCCATTGTTGATCCAGCCTTTAGCCTAATTCTGCCTGGGATTTAAACTACGCTTTGCATTTCTCTCCCCGCCTTTCTTCAGGGCCAAGCACTGTAATAGATACTGAGGAAGGCAGGGGCTTACACTCCAGTAGGGGAAGGCTTAGATAACCCCAATGTAAGGCGGAGTCCGCCCTTGGAGAAGCACCTGGAAGGCTGGAAGCGGAGCAAACTCAGCCAGCAGGGCACTTTAGGTGAGCGTTCTGGAAGTAGGCGTTGTGAGTTGGGTTTTGCGTGGCAGAGATTGGGAAAGACATGAGCAAGGGCCTGAAGGCAGGGAGCCTCAAGGTGCGTCCTGGGAGTGGTGAATGGACCAGCTTGACTGCTGAGGCGCAGGATTTATGTTGGGAGTCAGGCAGAAAGGTAGGTGCAGGTGTGGGCCAGAATGGGGAAGGTCTCGGTAAACACAGTAGGCTGTTTGAACTTACCTTGCCCTTTACAGAGCAGACAAGAGGAGCTTGGGGGATTCTGGGACGGAAGGGGTCCAGCCTGCTTTAGCCCCACCTAGTGGTGTCAATCCACAGGCCTCCCAACTTCTCAGGGGTGGCCTTCTATTATGTTTAATAGCTGCTTATTCTGTTTTTACTTTCCATGCGTTCAGCCTGGAAACATCAAAGAGTAAGTAGTCCTTGCCTTGCCCTAAACAAACCATTCCTCTGAGGAGTGCTGGGAGCCATGGCATAAAGCAAGCACACAGGTGACTGAAATGTCAGCAGGGGTGGACCCCAGTGGAGGTGCAGGACAGGGGTGCCGGAGGCTCAGAGGGTAGCGACGCATTCACTGAGCATGGGCAGTGGCCTGCACTTCCAGAGCCGTGCTTCCTACACCCCTCCCTGGCCCCATCTCATGTGGATGAATCATGCATCGTTCTTCTGTTGTTGAAGTTGTACATTTTGGTCACTGTGGAGGAAGGGAGGCGGTGCATTCTAGGTGCTTATTTTAGTTTCAAAAATTCATACTTCTCTGAGTGTGTGTGTGTGTTCTATTTATGCATATATAAAGAAAAGGGCTTGTATGTCCCAACCCACACTATCCTCATTGGTATAAGTAAGTGAATATAGTGCATGTACGTTGGTTGGAAAATGTATGTGGAACAGGAAAGAAACAGAAGGGAAAGTCAAATTCTCCCTCTTCCCTCCCTCCAATTCCTGTCCTCAAAGTTTACCCCCACCAACTGTACCTTGTGATTCTCCCAGGATTTCCCCCCCTGTGTACACAGCATTGGTTCACCCCTTCTACTTGCACACGCACACATGCTTTTAGAACATACACACAGAGGGGCCACGGAATCCACCCGCTCTGCACCGGGGGCCTCTTTCTAATGGAAGGCCTTTGGGGAAGAGGTGGAGGCCCCCCACAGACCCCCTGGGTCAGAGCTTGGTGATTTCAGCAGGGAAGAATGGGCAAAGGGTGCACAGCCAATGGGAGGGGGGAAATGGAGCAAGCTTTGGACAATTGCTGCTAGGAAATCAGCCAGACTGTGGTGAGGTAATGCATGTGCACGTTGCTGTAGTTTGTTAAAGTTACAAGGCTCTGGGGACCCAAAGGGGGGTGGGGTGGGGGCTGCTGGGGCAGGCGGAGGTGGAGTCACAGGAGCCTTGCTTTTGTTTAAGATTGCTTCTCAGTCGTGTCCCCCGCCCCTCCCCCCCCCTTCAGCGAGGGTTGCAGCGGGGGCGTGAAAGCCCACCTTCCAGCTGCATTCAGCACGATCCCAGTTGACAATTCCTCATTCCCTTTGCTGTGGGAGGAGGCGCGCCTTCCAATGGGCCTCTGTCCTTAACTAGCAGTTCAGCTTTTGTCAAGTTATTTACAGGCTCTGGACCTGAGTTTCCTTAGACCTGGCTGATCTCTGAGGCCATTTCTGGGAAGGAAGTTGGGGTTCAGAGTCAGAGGACCTGGGCCAGCTCCTGCAGCCATGCTGTGCCTCCGTTTCCTTAGCCGTAGAGTGGGATCCATGGTGCCTACCTCCTAGGGCGGGTGTGCTGAGTCAAAGGGGAGAAAGTGCTTTGGTCACTGAAAGTCCTGGATGGATGTTAATGTGCTGGAACAATGAAGGGGCTAAGGGAGAGCAATGTGTCACCACCACCCCCCCGCCCAAATATGCCTTTTGGAATATTGATTTTAAGCTGGTTACTAAGAAATAAAAGACTCAGAAAGTATCTTTGACTTTCCCCTCTGACCTGCCTCAAGGAATTCTGATAGAAAAAACCTACTGAAAGGAAAGGAGCTTGACCTTAACTTCACAACACCAGTAAACTGAATGCAGCAGACAGGGAGAAACCTAGCAGAGTCTGCTTGTTGAACTTGCCTCTGAGTCCCTGTGTTTTTGGGGGAGCCTGCAAGGATTCGTTGGCCACGTGTCTGTTCTTTCCTGTCTACCTGTGAATTGCCTGCTTTTGGTTTAAAATCTCAAATCTCCACCCCTCCGCTTTGTCCAAAATGGCATAGAAACCTCAACTGCCCAATGGGTTTTGGGGGCTTATGTCTCATGGCACGCCCACCCCCCCATGTGATCTGTAACAAATTTTGGACATGTTGTCCTGCTAATCCGTCTGATGTTAATTTGATTATTAGACCAGCTAGCACTTGGGAGATGGGAGAAAGTTATTTTTTGTCCCTCTGCAAGGCCACACACATATGACTTACCGAGGTCCTCCTTACTGAGGTCTCCCAGGTTACTTCCGGAGTGGAGCAACGTCTGTGACTAGGCATCTACTTTTTTTTCTTTTAAAAGCACTATATCACAGGATAATTTGCATAAAATAAATTGTACCCATTCCAAGTGTACAGTTCAATGGGTTCTGACAAATGCAGACGCCCTGGTAACCACCGCCTCCGTCAATTATAGAACACTTTCATCACCCAAAAAAGTTCCCTCGTGTCCTTGGCCGCCAATCCCACCCCCGGCCCCAGGCTTCCTGACAAAATGTGTCCTGGTCCCAAATTTCAGGTGGTCTCCTGAGTCTGGCTCTGTCCCCTCAGCCTGAGCCCTAAGGCCCATCCCACTCTGTGGGCCTCCACAGTTTGCTCCTTCCGCTTGCTAACCAGTATTCCCTGTGTGGGTGCCCTAGACATGCCTGGCTCCTTGCTGACCTGGGGTGAGGTGGATTCCACCCATCCTGGGTCAAGGCCTTCTATGTCCACAGGCTCTGGCTGAAACCCTGCTTAACCTGGAGGGTAACCCAGTAAGCTGCCAGCAACCACAATGAGAGCGTCAGCGCACATTAGTTTATCAGGCTAGTAGGTACTGCATGCCTTAGCAAGGGCCTGCATGCGTGGGCCCCAAACAGCTTTGTTTGGGCTGCATGGGGCTGGCCTGCACTTGTAGGCAACACGAGCTGGGAGACCCCGCCCAGTGGGGAGGGGAGAAACAGCCTTTTCCGTGTGGCATCCTGTGGGTGCTGCATGTCTTTGATCGCCAGGCTAGTTGGGTCCTCCTCTCTGCTTCTGCCTCACTCCTTCCTCTCTGCTCTCTGGCCCTCCTCTGCCGCGGGCAGCAGGGGCGGGATGGCCACAGCTACCATTTAGTGCAGGCCTACGCAGGCTGCCAGGCACTGCACACGCATTGTTTCACTGACTTCTCACACCAGCACGTTACGGAAGGTTATCATTAGCCCCATTTTATAGATGCAGAAACCTGAGGCACAGGGAGGTGAAGGTACTTGCTCAAAGTCAGTTACTTGCAGAATCAGGATTTCACCCCAGTTCGGTTTGACTCTGTGGTCTGCGGCTCCTACTCAGGGTTTCCGGAAGCCAAAAAAAAAAAAAAAAAGTAGTGAATACCTAACTTTTGTTTTACTCCCTGCTTCCACCCCTTCATCCGCCCCACCCAAGGGTAAACAAAATCCTTCTTTAAAGTATAAACAATAAAATGCACACACACACACACAAAACCCTCAGGGATTAGGTCTGCCTGTTTTTGAACTGTATAAAATAGAATCATCTGATATGCATTCTTTGGTGTCTGAGTTCTTTCATTTCCTTATGCCTGGGAGATTTATTCATGTGGTTGCTGCTGATTTATTCTCATTGCTACATGCTCTTCCATTGTGTGAAGAACACCTTTTTAAAGACCTCTTGACTTGTGGTTAAACGTTCTACTCTTGAATTGCTGCACTGGGTGATTCCCCTGGATAATCTGGCTAGTTGGGGTGTCTCTGAAACAGGCTTCATCTTCCCAGAAGGCACTTCCATTTTTCAAGGAGACTTTTTGTTAGCCCCATGGCTCCTTACTTGCTTAAATATATGAAGAGCCGCCTCTGAGCAATGCCACCCACCCCAGTGATCCCTCTTGGCCTCCCTCCCTCCCTCCACGTGGTCTCTTTGCCAAGAGGAAGACACCTAATCTTGTTTGGGTAGCTGCAACTCTTCATACCAGAAACAGGACTGTTTTGAGACAGAGGCAGTTTGAAGTTTTCTCTGAGGTGTCAGGGGCACAGGTTCTAATACTGTTACACTCCATAGTGGTGTGATCTTGGGCAAATGGCCTAGCCTTTTTGAGCCTCAGCCCCCTCATCTACTACACAGGGGAAATGGTGACCAACACCTACCTCACAGTATAGGAGGCAACTGTACGTACGATACAATCTGTGTCCTCCAGAACAGGGTTATTTGCGAGCTAGATCTGAAGAGTCAAAGGAAAAGTCTGCTGAACTGAAGGAGGAGACTGAGTAGCATCAGCCCCCGACTTAAAAGCAATGGTTGGTTGAAGCTTGGATCTCAAGAAGAGGCAGAAAAATAAAGAGAGCTAAGAGAAGTCACTCAGTCCATTTGGATGATGAGGCATTATGGGAATAAATGCCGCTGTAATACTTTGGGACACGTGGCAAGTCTTTCTGCATTTGCTTTTTTAAAAAATTTGTCTCTGTATTTCCCGTATTAACATCTCTAAAGCATTCTGTTTATTTAAGGGGCAAGAAGCTGGTGGAGAGGCTGGAAGCCTGCATGGCATTCTAGCCTGGACCGCAGAGAAGGGGAGGCCCGAGTTGAAGAGTGGACAGCGGCAGCCACAAAGGAGGGGATGGGATTGTTCCTGGTGCTAATGGGCGAGATGTAGGGGGCGCCGTGGGAATTCGCTTGTGACGATACATCACTTCCAAGTATGTATTTTGGTACAACCTTTCCTTCAACTCCTTCTGCACCCTCATTCTTAACTGGTCTTACTCGCTCCAGAGTAAAAACAAAACCGGTTCACAATCCTGTGATTTCATTTGATTTCCGGAGCAAGGACATGAAAACCTGGAGAAGGTCCCGTCACCTGGAGGGGCTGGGACTCAGATTTCCTCATCCTAACATTTGTGTGTGACTCAGGAGAAACCATTACGTTTCCAGCTCACCTTGTTTGTTTGACAACCTGAGAAGTTCGTGTGGCCAACCTGAGAAATTCAAGCGCTGCCCTAACTAACGCTCGGGCAGGCAGGAGGGAGGCAGAGAAAGGACGAGAACAAATGCGGCTCAGTGAACTGGGGCACGTCAGAAATTTAACAAGAACAAGTTGAGACAGGTGTTAAACACCAGATCCTCTGGGAGAAGAGCCTGAACTTGGTCCTTGTCAAAACATTTGCTGGTGAGACCGCAGGAGGGGGATGAGTGGAAAACCGGCCATGTTTTAAAGTCCATTTCAGCGTGGCCGGTATGAGAGACGAGAGGGCTTTGCCTTTCGGACTAGGCTTAGTTTATTTGAAAAATGTACAATTTTATTGCTAGTCTAGGCTGGGTGTTCTGGGAAATGAACTGCTAGAGAAGGCTGGGATGTGCATCGGCATAGCCCACACTCACAGTTTTAAGTGACTGGTCTGGTGGTCTGAAGGTCATATTACATTGTTGTCTTATAAAAGAAGTATTTGGTAAGTATGAGCTCTATTAATTGGGCATAAACTTGATTCTTTTTATCCTTTGAAGAGGTTTTTCATTTTTTTTTAATGAAGTGATTGTATTAGGGCAATTTCCTCTAACAAGTCCTAGTTAGAAAGTTTCTGTTATAAATGTAAACACACATACACATTTGAACATATAGACACCAGCTACCTCTTTCAATGAATCATTGTGCATCTCTCTAAACATCCCTGAGTTAGGAAGGGACCCAGGCCCTAGGTCATAAAATCACAGCGCCACCTGGTGAGGAAAGTAGGTAACTGCACCTGTAACTTCAAATTCCAGGCGCGCGATATATCAAATAGATATAATTGCTGCTTATAAAATCTTAGAATAGCACGAGACTGTTTATCCACATGATATGAAAGTGGCAGCCATTCTCATTGCTAGGAAAATGGGTAGGCTTTAGGCTAGAAAACAACTTTCTTAGCTTGCCTTGTCTTCCCACTAACGTGGCCTTTGACAGGAAAGGAGGAATGGTCCAAGTGGGAACCCGAGGGAGGGAGGGGCTTGTCCTCCTTCCAGTCTTCAGTATCAGACACACAAAAAGGCAGAAACCAAGCCGTATAGGAGGGGCTGCCTGGGAGGAAACGCTTGTTTGCAATATGCCCGTTCGGTACAAGCTACAGAGAGAGGTTTCCACTCTCACCAAACCTTCTTCTGCCGTTGCTGCCTTGTCCTCTGGGCGGGGAGCCAGCTCAGAAAAGTGGCCGCGTGGTTTCTTCTTCTTTATTCTTTGTTTCCAAGATTCCCTCCCTTCTTTCTTTTAAAAGGATTATTGGAAAGTGCTATTTCTTAGACCAAAATTAAGACATTTGAGAGGAACCAAGGTTACTGGAAAGAATGTTCAGATTGACTTGGCTTAGAATTCAGACTTCCTGCGTCCATGGTGTAGGACTGTGGACATTTTCCTTAACCTCTCTGAGACTCAGCATCCTCGGACGCAGTGGTTCATTTACCTTCTAGAAGCATGTGTGTGTAGAGGTGCCCCCAGGTGGAAGGCGGCTCTGGTAAACCCTAAGGTAGAGGCCGGAGCATGAAAACATTGGTGGCTGATTTTGACAGGAACAGTATGGGGCCTCGCTTGGGGCCTGGTGGGTAGCGTGGCCCCACTCTTCAATAGAGGAGTTCCTTCCTTCTTTCCTTCCTTCCTTCATTCATCCATTCACTCAGCAAAAATGGATTGAGGCCCTATAATGAGCTAAGCACTGTTTTAGGTGCTGGGGATAGACGAGGATACATTTAAAAAATAGAAAAATTAAATCCCCACCTCACTGGTTTACATTCTAGGGAGAGAAGCCAGAGAGTACACAAATCAGTAACCAAATATGTTTTTCAGGCGGTGAGAAATACTGGGAGAAAAGCTAAAACTGGGTCAGGGAAGGGATTATATGAGGTCTCTATTATACAGGGTCCAGTACCAGTAACACCCCTGCTGTATTACATAAAGATCCTTTTTACAAAATCATAAGCATGTCATTCCGTAACATGACAATGTCACACTCAAGCAGACCACATGACATTTTTGGTGAAATGTTCAAATTGCTGTCCATGTCGTGTGAAATATTCATATACCCTACCAACCACACTCAAGCAGGCGTTACTTCTGCCGGATCCTGTATATGGAGAAGGAGTTTGGTCAGAGATTTGAAGAACGGAAGGGAACATGCCCGCAACCAGGGGCGGGGTGGGGGTGGGGGTGAGGAGGGAGAAAGGGAGATACCGTCAGGAAGGCAGGTGGGAGCTGGCCGTGGTGACCAGCTTGCGGAATGTGATCTTTCTCCTCCATGTAACCGGGAGGCAGCCAGCTCTGAATGTGGGAACCGTGCGAGCAGGCGGTGGTTTTGAGCTCTGGTGGCCAGTGGAGAAAAGTGCAGGGAGGAAATCCTCTCGGGGAGAGGACAACCTGAGAGACGCACAGGTCCGGGTAGGAGAGAATCAGGCCTCCAGCCCAGGCAGCGGGTGAAAGGCCTCGATGACTGGCGTTTCCCTGGCATCGTAACAGGGTGTGTTGGCTGGTTAGACAGGGAGGTGAGGGAAGTTAACCAACTCATGCAGTGTAATCTTGTTGATAGAGTCATATTCGTAATTGAAAAAAAACATTTCTCAGCATGAAAGTAAGTGTTCTGGAATGAAGGGCTGCACCCTGAAAAGTTCCCTAGAGATAATGGTGACAAATCGGTGTGATGATATAACTTACAACAAGGAATAAATATTTGGTCTTACTGCCCTTTTCTGGCACTGAGCTCCTAAAACCTTTGGCATTTCCAGTGAAGGGAGTGACAAGTGTCCTTTGTTATGTTAATGAGGGAACTTTTGCAGAGCCCTAGGTGTGGGGCTGGTTGCCAGGGGACCTGACCACGTGATTAAAGGGTTGGAACTTTTAGTCCCTCCCCCTGGCCTAGGGGGAGGGGAGAGGAAATGGATGGGAAGATGAATTAAACACCCATTGCTTTAACCAACCATGACTACCTGAGGAAGCTTCCAGCAAAACCCCAAAGGGCAAGGCTTGGAGAACATTCAGGTTGGGAAACATGTAGAGATGTGGGGAAAGTGGCTCGCCTGGAGAGGGCGTGGGAGCTCGGAGCCCTCTCCCCATACCTCGCCCTCTGCATCTCTGCACCTGGCTGTTCCTGAGTTATATCCTTTATAGTAAACTGATAAGCTAGTAAGTAAACTGTTTTCCTGAGTTCTGTGAGCAGCACTAGCTAATTAATCAAACCCCGGGAGGCAGTTGTGGGAACCTTTGATTTACAGCCAGTTGGCCGGAAAGCACAGGTGACCATCTGGACTTGCAACTGGCATCTCAGGTGGAAGGGGGGAGTCTTGTGCGGCTGAGCCTTTAACCTGTGGGATCCAATGCTACCTCTGGGTAGATAGCGTCGGAACTGAGTAGTTGGACACACAGCTGGTGTCTCGGAATTGAGATTGTGGGGGGAAACCCCAACATTGGAATTGAGTACGGAATTGTAGTTTGAATCAAATCATTTGCCAGGATTTTGTTTGGCTGCGTGGGGTGCACTGGCTGGGGAGACCGAGTTGGGGTTGGTGGTGGCGAGTGAGAGGCCGGGCACGAGAGAGGTCTGTCTGGAAGTGGGTAGTTTGACAGAGGACAGGAGAGCTTGTTGAGATCAGGCAGGTGCCTTTCAGAGCAAAACATCGGTTAAAAAGGATCAAGATGCAAGAGGACATGTCTGAAGATTTGCAGTGAGGGGGGACATGGGACATAGCCTCCCCCTTCTCTGTTCTGTCCCCGTAGCGCCTTCTATAGAACCTGTGCCACTAGTTGGTCCTTGCGGAATCAGATTCTTGGTTTTCTTAGAAGGCTAGGAGGCCAAGGATCCATGGCCAGGCTGGACTTTTTGTTTTGCTCTGCTGCTTGGCACCTGGTACGAGAATGAAACAAGCGAAAATTTCAACTACACTGATATTTTTCTGTCCTTTCTTTGATCAGTGCGCGCTATTCCTGCTGTCTGCTCTTCTGAGCCCTGTGTTTTGCCTTAGGCTCCTGCTCTGTGACAGGTTTACACTGACCCACAGTCCGGCCGGATTGAGAACAAAGGTCACTGCCTAGTGCTCCTCGGCTTGCCGGCTCTCTCCCTCGGGTGGGATCTTCAGCATTTCTTCTGTGGCTCTGGCCTGCTGCCCAGAGTGGTTTTGTCTGGAAGAGGCGCCAAGTTTATTCCGTTCTTTATGTGTCTTTTATCTCCTGGGCAGGATTTGATTTTGTTCCCTCTTCCTTTATTGCCTTTCCAGCTTGAAATACATCCCTCGCTGTCATTTTGCAATTCTCAGAACTAAAAAGAAGACCAATAGGATAACAGAAGCTTGGCATTGACCTTGTCATTGTCATCATTATCCTTTCCTTTATCCCTAGGACTTGAGGAAGGATTGATTATAACTGGCCTGTGAGGACAGCATGGTCATTGTCCAGAAACCCTCTTGGTCTTTAGGGATGGAGAGTTTGACACCTTGGACACTCGTGTACAATGGAAGTGGCCAAATGCCTAATTTTATTGGGTGCATCCTCTCTCCCTTCGAGCCCCCTTCCTTTACTAGCTATGGGACCCTGAGCAAGTGGCTTGAGTTCTCCCAGCTTCCGGTGCAGACAGGAAAATCTCACCTGAAGTTCATCAGGACCACATGATCTTTAAAGGATCTGCCAACATTAAGATCTGTGAGTCCACGAACGCTATCCACTTGAAGGTCCCAGAAACAAGGTCAAAATCAATCTAGCCTAATTTCAGAAGAATTCCCACTCTTGCCTTTTCCCTTTTGCCTCGTTGCATCCGAGAGAGCCCGATGGGTTGCAGCAGCTCTACCGGAGCCATCCAAGAAAATTCAGCCAGGGTTCTCGGTCCAGCCGCGGCGTTTGCTCAAACCAGCTGGATCTGAGCCGGAAACACCTCATCAGTACACAAAGGATATAGGCTTCCTTATCTTGGATTTAATGAACTTCTGTGAATGCGTCCTAAGACATCTACCTTACCGCAGAAACAATGCTACCTCTTTGTACAGAAAATAAAAACTAAAATTATGAGTGTTTTATTGTGAATGGAATAGTCATGTGATTCAAGAAATCTCTTTAAGATGTACTATTATCTTCTCAGTGGGCTCATCTTTAAAATTTGCGGTTTATCTTATATAAGTATTCATGCTGAACTCTGTTTTAAAACAAAAAAGAATTCCCACCGTCCGAGGAAGTGTTTTAAGGAGGCAGTACTAAAGAAAGGACCCAATATGTGAGTCAGAATACAGGCCTTTGAAATGTGCACCGCTGTGTAGGAAAGCTGTAAGGGGCACTTGTCTGCACACCTCCCAGGTGGCCCAGGGACGGACATGGGTAGAGAGCTCTTGGAATCCTCCTGTGACGCAGAGCTGTGTGGAGCCCATCATGTGCCTCCCCTTGACCTCATTTACAGCTCAAGGGTGTACAGATAGTAACAGTAAAGGTGGCCTTCAGATCTGATGGTGTGACACCAGAACTCACACACTCATTGCGTTTTTTTACAAGACTTTATTTATTTTTAGAGAGAGGTGTAGGGAGAGAGAAAGACGGGGAGAAACTGACTGGTTGCATGTGCCCCCAACCAGGGACTGGCTTGTAACCTAGGCTTGGGCCCCAACTGGGAATCGAACCAGCAACCTTTTGCTTTGTAGACTGATGCTCTATCCACTGAGCCATGCCATCCATGGCCCCCCCTACATTTAATGCTCATCTTTCTGTATTCTTGTGCAGAGCTTGTTAGTAGTGATGGCCAGGTTCTGGGGACTCTGGGAACATTGTATAAGAAAATAAAGAGGCAGGAAGGAATGCCACTCAGCTGGGCGCCTGCATGGCAGGGAACTTGTGTCCAGGTTTGGAGACAGTGAAGGTAGGTGAGCCATGAGGGGACAATCACTGAAGGCTAGACTTTCTGTAAGGTTGATGGAGAGAGCGTGTTCCCCTGACGCAGGCCCGCAGGGTGTGGGTGGTGACTGAGCCCACGGGCAGCAGCCAGGACAGACAGTGACCTCGGGAGCCTGGAAGCTGCGGGAGCAGAACCGTGCACAGCTGTGTGGGGGCGCGCGGCCCACAGGGGCTGAGCGTGGAGCTCACAGAGCCTCCCACCCCTGTGATGCGTCATCGGTCCCTCAGGCTGCTGGGACCTGGGAAATAGCTCTGACCTCACGCCCAAACGTATCTTTCACATTTGGAACATCTTCCTCCACACTGGGCCATACAAGTGTACTCTTCTACTGCTGCCGTAGCTGCCTTCCCAAAGGCGACTTCCAAGTGTCTGGTGGACCCAACTTTGGCAATAAGCCCAGTGAAATACGGGAAGGGGCACTTGCCAACCATAACCCCCCAGATCGCTATGATTTAGTCACATGGGACCGTGGGGTGAGGTGCCCGCTTCTTTGTTAGAGTGTGCTGAGCCCGCCACCCCACGGTGATGGCAGAAGGCCCAGGAGTGCTCCCGAACCCTCCTCTGATGCCCCCGGCCCCTCTTGGCTATGTGTCTGGGGTCTCCTAGTGCTTCATTCGTAGTGTCTTGGTCTGGACCACAGGGCGGGAGCGCCGTTTGGCTCAGTCCTACCTTGTTGGCTGACATGAAATTGACCTTTCTCTCCTGCGTGTAAAGCTGAAAAGTGGGTGGAGGTTCGGGGCCCCCTATATGGCTCCTGGTGACAGTGGCTGTCCCCTGGTGTGGCAAACCTTTGGGTTGCAATGCCCCCTGCCTGCTGGTGGGCGTTCCGTGGAGGACCCCACCTGAACTAGGTTGGGGCCCCAGGCAGAGTGCTTTCTCTTCCTGCTGCCTGCGCAGGACGCGGCAGGGATCCAGGCGCCGCCCGGCTGTGTCGTGGAGGCTGGTCCTACAGACTCCACGTCACCAACACAGGGGTCCCAAGAGACAGAGTTTGGGCAGAGCGCTTTTTTCGTTCCCTCAGCAATTCTTTCCCCAATTTTTATTTGAGGAATTTTGAGTTATTAATGAATGCCTGTCTCTGTTCTCTCTGTATACATTCAAGCATGGCAAATAAAGCAGAAGCACACCTGACTGACATCCCCGATTCCATTCCCTTGTTCCCGGCTCATGTTGTGTGCTTTCAGGCATGTCCCCCACAAGCCTTTTCTCCCCACATGTGTGACCCATACAGTCTGGTTCTGTGCATATATGTTCAGATAACTGATATCAGCTGTACATGCTGTATGAATGCCTCCGAGTCGGCTTCCTTCACTCAGCTCTGTGGCTTAAGGAGTTTCCTCTAACAGTATATATACACTTAGCTAATCCTTTAAACTGTTGCAGAGTATGCAATAATATAATGTACCACATTTTATTTAATTACAAATACTCTGGGCCAATGGCCCCTTTTAATAAAAACCTTGGGGAATACCCTCCCATACTCTTCTGAAATAAAATTTGTAAGTAATACAATGTACTTAAAATACGGTAAAAATCAATATACTGTTCTGACTGTAATAGTATGAAGATAGATGGAAAAACAGTTTATAATAAACTAACACGTATGTTGACACGTAAGTGTCTCAGGCACACTGCGGCAGACAGCCCCAGACAGCAGGTAGATGCTCACACCTCCATGGAGACGGGAAGGCTGCAGCCCGGGAAGCAGGCGGACTTCGACGTGTTTTGGAGATGACTGAAACACCTGGGGTGAGGTTGACATTAATTTCATGATTTTTCTGAGATGATGAGCAACACCTGGTAAAGATTCAAATCAAAGAAAATTCCCCGATGTCTCAATTCACTCGTTGGTTCCATTCTTAGAAAAGTCGTTGTATATTAAAATTGCACAAAAATTACTTTGTGTTTATACGTAGTGGAGCTCAGTTCTTGGCTCAGATGGTACATTTTCACCTATGTGTCTGGTAGGGCACCCAAAGGCTTTGCTGGACGGAGCAAATTCTTCATTGTGTGGGGTACACTGTGGCCCCCAACCAGTAAGTGCTGGTAGTAACCCAAAGGTGGTGACATCAAAAACACCTACATAAATTTCCTAAGCATCTCTTAGAGGGGTGGTGCTGTCCTCATGAAGGACCAGTGATTTAATGATGGCATTTATGCTTTTCCCCCCTCTAGATTTTTGCTATTATAAACAAAGCAGCGAGGAGTATCCTTATATATACCTTTTTATGCATGTCAGAATAATTCTTTAGGGAAAGATGAATCCCCAAGTCATTTCAGCTAGGGAGCTGGGAAGTCCTCCCCCAGAAGCTGGGGCACAAAGTGTGACTTCTCTGGAGGAGGGCTCTTTCTGTCTCACTTTTCCCCCTCTTCTCCAGGCGGCTCCCAGACGTGGGTCAGAGCAGGTTCGGCTTCACTTGGAAAACCCAGCGTCTCATCCTCCCTTGCGCCTCCAGAAACGCAGCCTTCTGTGGGTAGAGGACCCTTACCTGCCCTTCCTGGCAGGGTGGCATGGGAACTTAACTCACGATTGTTACGGGGAGGTGTCATCGCTTGTACGACACCCCTCAGTGGGGATGCCACTACTCGTCCAAATGTCAGATTCAGAATAGAAGCAAAATGATCAGATGCTATTATTATTAGATTGACTTTTTGACTAATAAGGTAACTTCATTGTGCATATTAAAAGTTAGGAGTATCTTCATGGAGTTTCCTGTCGAGAGGGTGAAGGTGGACTTTTTCCCAGAGACACTGATAAAAAAAAAGAAAGATGTAAGAGTTCTCAGACAGCAACAGGGAATCCGGGGCCGGCAGGGAACCTTGAGGACATTTGATTCAAGGTCTTGAATGCTCATTCCACAAGAGGGATGTTTAGGAAGCCTCAGGTGAAGTAGGGATGTTTGGGGAGAAAGAGCAGGGGTTCAAAGGCATTTTTTAATAGGCATTATTTGTAAAAAGATTTATTTATTTTTAGAGAGGGGAGAAGGGAGGGACAAAGGGAAGGAGAGAAACATCAATGTGTGGTTGCCTCTCGCATGCCCCCTGCTGGGAACCTGGCCCGCAACTCAGGCATGTGCCCTGACTAGGAATCAAACCAACGACCTTTTGGTTCACAGCCCATGCTCAATCCACTGAGCCACACCAGCCAGGGCTTTTTTTTTTTTAAACAAGGAAAGGCGTAGGAGCAGGGATGTTGTGGGAGTAAGTTTCCCTTCAGAAAAGGAAAACAACAGCTGATTTAGGGAGATTGTATTTTGTTCCTTTTGCTTTGTCCACATGATCTTTTTGGACTTGTGCCTGTGCCTGTTTTTAATAAATAACTAACATGTAGGTCTTAGCAATGGGCAAAAATTTTTTTACATATATTTCCTTGTCTAACATTCCCAAACTTGCCAAGTATTTACTATGACAACTGTACACACCAAGGTGGAGAAAGAGGGACAGACTTAATATTAGGTAACATGTTGAGAAAGTGACAGAAGTAAAACTCAAGCCTGAGTCTTCTGAACTTCATTATATGCTCTTGACAACCAAGCAGCTTGAAGCTAATTTAATCTTGTAGAATGTTAAAATGAGCATTTTATTTCCGTGACCACCTTTGGAACGTCATGATATTTTCTTATTCTCTCCAATGTTTGCATGCTTGGGTGTATTTGCTCGTTGCCAACTGGTAGTAAATAAATATTATGGGAAAGAGGAGAAGCAGGGAGATACGAAAACACTTGTTATTCAGAACAGCATTCTTGGTTCAGAAATTTAAAACTTAGTCACTAAAAAATGGCAAGCAGATAAAGCTGGCTTCTTTTGGTCCCAGCAGGCGATGGGAAACACTAAGGCGTGTTCTGATCTCCATTCAGGGCAAAGGCAGAACCCTAGCAGCTTCTCTATATTTTCCTGATGGGGGGACGTGTTGGGGAACAGAGGCCTAGACAGTGCATCTAATAACAAAGAGCACACTCCGGAGCGCCTATGGCATCCTTAAATCAGATTAAATGAGAAAATGATGTGTGCAAATGTGCCGAGCAGGATGCCAGCCACAGATGAGCTTTTCAGTGAATGTTGGTTCAATTTGAGACGTACTTCTTTCCTAGAACTCCCCACTAGGAGTTAATCACAATTACCTTGCGATTGAAAACAATTGTTTTTTTTTTTTTTTTTTTTTTCTCCTCTTTGATTACCATGGTCTGATGGGGAGAAACGAATGAATCCAAGGAACCTACCCACCTGGGAGCGCGGTGTGCCGTGTTCCTGCAGGCATCCCACCATCCGTAGGTGTGCCCAACGGGAACCTGTCATGCAGCCACACTGCAATCGTGTTTCCTTCTTTTCTGCACACGCAGACAAAATGACGGGGCTTTTTCAGGGACTGCAGGGAGGAGCTGGATGGTTGGGAATCATTTTTAACTCCTCTTCCCCATCCCTTGAGGAACAGAGGGATGCTATGCTGTGTTCTTTGTTTGCCTCTTTATTTTACCCCAATTCCAAGCACCTTCCTACCCCTACTGGTGTATATAGGTCAGCACAAGTTGGTCTCCTCCTAAGTAGTGTCTTGTAATCTGATGCCTTCAACACCCCCTTCACAGGTTCCACCTCCAGGAAGGTGTATGGTGATGAATGGCGGTGGAGATGGGGCTGTTTGAGGATCCAAGGACGGACAAGATGAAGGGGGATGGGGAGAAAAAAATCAAGAAAAAAATATCACCATTTAAAAAATTATGACTTGAGCCCTGTGAGATGACTAAGCCATTTTAGACACATGACTCATATGCTGACTTCTGCCCTTTCTTCCTCCAAATGGTTATGAAAAACACATACTTGGAAGATTTTAATAAAATTATGAGTAATGCTAGATCATTATAATTCCTGTTTATGGAGGACTGCAGTCCAATAGTGAACTGCAAGAGGCAAATGAATCCATGTTTCTTGGAGGCCCTGCCATGCACAAACATCGAGGAAGAAAAATTTGGCTGTTTTTGCTTGTAGCCCTCTCCTTGTTGCCTTTTCTCATTTTTCCCCCTAAGATTTCATCAAAGTCATATAAGCATCCAGTTTTTTCATGTTTCTTTAATCATTTGTAATCTGTAGGTTCTTTCTCCCCTTCCTTGCAATTTATTTGAATAAACAATATCGTTTTTTCCTAGGGTTTTATTCACAGCCTAGATTCTGCTGCCTGCACCCCTTGGTAACCTTTCACACTTTCCTCCATCCTCTGCATTGGTTGGATCTAGGTTTGCCAGGGCTAGTTTTGATTTTGTCTCCGGAGACTAAAGCTATCCATCTGCACGTACTGGCCCAGCTGGGCGTGAAAAGGCGAAGCTAAGTCACCAGCCAAGCTGCTTAGCGAGTGACGAAGATACCGATTACAGGCGTAGGTCAATTTCTGCAAAGCTGGAGACTCCGGGCAAAGGACTCGGCCGGACTATGTAGGGAAAGCCCTTTGTCTTCTTCCCATGTGTGTAACAGTCACAGAAACAAACCACCTGCGGGGCGGGGCCTTTGGCCGGAAGTCTAAAGAGCCAGGCGTTTGCACTAGTTTCGAAAGCCACTGGTTCCTGCTCCCACACTTTTTCCTTTCCCTTTTTCCCAAGACAAATGGTTTTACTTCCTTCAGCTGATACGTGTGCTTGTGTGTACAGGCCTCTGTATCTAAATTATACGCTTGTGTTTTTACTTTTGATTTTTTTCAGTCCTGGGCAGGCTTTTACTACAGGGTACACCACTTCATTCCCCTTCACCTCGTTCCCGTGGCAGCCCATTTCCCTCTCACTTTTCAGGATACGTTTATCATGATGTCAGCTCGATCAGTATTCAGTGTTTAAGATATCATGACTGATATAATGAGAAATACATGCTTAGTCTCTGCCTCTGGTTCCTGACACAAAACTCCTAAAACCCTTGTACTTCCCCGTGTGATGGGGGTACTAGGAGCATCTTTTATGATGACCCCTGAACAGCACAGGTGGGGGGGGGTGACCCCACAATAGTTGAAAATTCACAAATGACTTTTGACTCCCCCAAAACTTAGCGACAGCCAGGACTTAGCAGCCAAGGATTCAACCAAGCTGGGAATTTGCCGCTGGGAATCTGCTGTTGCCAATGCGAAAATACTGATTTTGATCTGTGGTTGGGCATCCGAGGCCAGGAATCTGGGGTTGGGAATGAGGAAATAAATACTACGGTTTCCTCGCTGTTGGTGAATCCCTGGTTGTGAAACCTGTGGATGCGGAGGGTGGGCAGTATTTATTGGAAACAAACCTGCCAACCAATGAAAAACATGTATGCATGCTCCTGGGAAGTTCAGACCTGTTGTCCAGGGCCCAACAGTATCTGGGTTTAGACTCCAGTTCCTGATGCAAGAACGAAAGTCCTTGGAATCATCAGAGTGACAGTAGTAGAGTCTTTTTGTTTGCTAGGGCTGGGAGTTATCAGAAAGACCCAGGTGTGGAGGCTGGAGAAGGCTGGTGATTGAGTGAGTCACACCCATGGCCAATGAGCGAATCAATCATACCTACATAAGGAACCTCCATAAAAACCCAAAACAAGACTTCCGGCCAAGATGGAGGCATGGTAGATACATTGTGCCTCTTCGCATAACCAAAATAAGGACAACAAAAATTTAGAAACAAAAAAACAACCGGAACTGACAGAAAAATTGAACTGCATGGAGGTCCAACAGCCAAGGAGTAAAAATAGACACATTTATCCAGACTGGTAAGAGGGGCAGTAGGTGCCCAGCGGAGAGGGGTCGGGGCAGGAAAAAACCATGGCTGGTGGACCCTGGGCATGCAGGTGGCAGCTGGCAGATCTTGGGAGGCCCACAAGGTGGCTGGCTGACCATAGTCACAGATTCATGTGCAGATAAACCAGGTGAAACTGGGGAGCGAGACAGCGCAACCTGGGGCTCCAGCACCCGAAAATAAAGCCTCAAAACACCAATTGAAAACACCTGTGGGAGTTGAGGTGCTGGGAGAGACTCCCAACCACACAGGAGAGTTCGTTGGACAGACCCACAGGGTCCTAGAACTACACAAGCCCACCCACCTGGGAATCAGCATGAGAAGGGCCCAATTTCCTTATGGGAAGTGGTGGAAGGGACTGGAATCTGAGACAGAGCAGAACAAGCACCATTCCCTCTGGGACCCCTCCCTCACATACGGTGTCACAACCCAGCAACTGGGTTGTCCCACCCTGGTGAACACCTAAGGCTCCACCCCTCATACGTAACAGGTACAACCACCAAGAAAAAAAAATGGCCCAAACGGAAGAACAGATCAAAACCCCAGAGCAAATACATCTAAGCAACGAAGAGATAGCCAACTTATTAGATGCACAGTTCAAAGCACTGATGATCAGGATGCTCACAGAATTGGTTGATTTTGGTCACAAATTAGATGAACAAATGAAGGCTACAAGAAGTGAAATGAAGGAAAACACACAGGGAACCAATAGTGATGTAAAGGCAACTGTGATGCAAATCAATGGTTTGGCGCAGAAGGAACAAAGAAACATGCAACCAGGACTGAATGAAGAAACAAGAATTCAAAAAAAATGAGGAGAGGCTTAGGAACCTCCAGGACATCTTTAAATGTCCCAACATTCGAATTATAGGGGTACCAGAAGGGGAAGAAGAGCAACAAGTGGAAAACTTATTTGAGCAAATAATAAAGGAGAACTTCCCCAATCTGGCAAAGGAAATAGAATTCCAGGAAGCTCAGAGAGTCCCAAAGAAGTTGGACCCAAGGAGGAACACATCAAGGCACATCATAATTACATTACCCAAGATGAAAGATAAGGAGAGAATCTTAGAAGCAGCAAGAGATTAAGTGAACAGTCACCTACAAAGGAGTTCCCATCAGACTCTCAGTTGATTTCTCAAAAGAGACCTTACAGGCAAGAAGGGGCTGGAAAGAAGTATTCTAAGTCATGAAAGGCAAGGATCTACATCCAAGATTGCTCTATCCAGCAAAGCTGTCATTTAGAATGGAAGGGAAGATAAAGCGCTTCTCAGATAAGGTCAAGTTAAAGTAGTTCATCATCACCAAGCCCTTATTATATGAAATGTTAAAGGGACTTATCTAAGAAAAAGAAGATAAAAATATTAACAGTAAAATGACAGCAAACTCACAGTTATTAACAACCACACCTAAAAGAAAAGCAATCTAAGCAAACAGCTAGAACAGGAACAGAACCACAGAAATGGAGATCACATGGAGGGTTAGCAACAGGGGAGTGGGAGGAGGAGAGAGGGGGGAAAGGTACAGAGAATAAATAGCATAGATGGTGGGTAGAAATTAGATGGGGGAGGGCAAGAATAGTGTGGGAAATGTAGAAGCTAAAGAACTTATGACACATGGACATGAACTAAAGGGGGGGAATATGAATATGGGTGGGAGGGGGTGTGCAGGGTGGAGGGGAATGATGGGGAGAAATGGGTCAACTGTAATAGCATACTCAATAAAATATATTTTAAAAAAACAAAACAAAGGGGTTCAGAGAGCTTCAGGAAGAGTTGCTGAACACGTCCAGCTGCTGGGTGGGGGGGGGGGCAGGCAATGTCACAGAGCTAGAAGCTCCCCAGTGGAATGTTTCTTGACCTTGCCCTAGGTACCTCTTCCTTCTGGACATGTGTAAGTACAGTGTTTCTCTGAGTTCTGTGAGCTGATAGCAAATTATTGAACCTGAGCAGGGAGTGTAGGGACCCCAGGTTGTAGCTGGTGGGTCGGAAGTGCAGGTGACTTGCCGCTGGTGTCTGGAGTGGGGGCAGTCCTGTGGGACTGAGCCCCAAACGTGCTGCCTGAGTTCGAGGAGTCAGTGTCAGAACTGAAGGGAAGGACGCCCCGTTGGTGCCTGGAGAGCTGGAAAATTGTTTGGCGTGAGAAAAACTCCCACACGTGTGTCACAAGTGTGGCGAGGTGAGAAACTAGCTTTCTTTTCCTGATGATGTAAATGCTATTCTTGCTGGAACTACGGAGTTAAACCATTACTTTTTCTTGCCTATGCACATTTTTGCTTTCTGTTGGATTAATTGCCTTTTTTGGTTTGCTTTTGCTCTCAAACTCTTCATCAGTGCTTTAAATCTTTCTCAAGAAGTTTGGATGCATCGGCACCTACAATTTTACGCGCCTGAGAAAGTTTCTCCTGGAGCCTCTCCCCTTGAGGTGGTTCTTTAGATTTGTCCTTGGTCTTTGCCTCTCTCAGTTTGGATCCTGAATGATGGTACCCAATGTCTGCCTTTATCACTGTCTAGCGCTGGAGGAATATATTATTCCTCCCAGAAAAATAGTGCATAAAAAGTAAACTTTGAGACTTGGCTTGTCTGAAAAGTTTTTCTTTTGCTCTTGCCCTAGAGTCTTCTGATAGATAATTATTGCGTTGCCTTCCAGCTTCCAAAATTACCTTTGAAAAGTGTAAAACCACTCCAATTCCTAATATTTTGAATTTGGACTCCCCCCTCTGTAGAAACTTGTAGGATCTCTTTATGCTCAGCATTCTGAAATTTTATGATGGTGGGCAAGATACTTGGAGGGCCCTTCTAATATGAAAACTGATGTCCTTTAGTTCTGGGGATTTTTCTTCAATTATTTATTAATGTTTTTCTGCCCTTCATTTACTATTTCTCTTTTTAGAATCTTTACTGCTTGAATATTGGATATCTTGGATTGGCATTCTCTTGTTTTTCACCTACTTTTTTATTTCTACTTTTATTAATTGAACTTATTGGGGTGACATCGGTTAATAAAACCATACAGGAATCAAATGTAAACTCCATAACACATTATCTACATACTCCATCATGTGCTCACCACTCAAACTCAAGCCTCTTTCAGTCACCATTTACTTCCCTTTGCTCTCTCCTACCTCCCCCTAACCTCTTTGCCCTCTGGCAATCACCACCCTGTTGTCTCTGTGTGCGTGTGTGTGCGTGTGTGTGTGTGTGTGTGTATGTTTTAAAATCCCTTCACATTTTGTACCCAGTCCCCCAACCCCACTCCCCTCTGACAGCTGTCAATCTGTTCTCAGTATATAGAAGTCTGTTTCTATTTTGTTAGTTTATTTTGTTCTTTAGACTCCACATGTAAGTAAAATCATACGGTATTTGTCTTTCTCTGTCTTACTTATTTCACTTAGCATAAATACTCTCTGGTTCCATCAATGCTGTTGCAAAAGGTAAGATTTCCTCTTTTTTATGGCTGAGTAGTATTCCATTGTGTAAATGTACCACGGCCTTTTTTATCCACTCATCTGCTGATGGGCACCTGGGCTGCTTCTTAATTTTGGCCATTGCCAATAACACTGCAGTGAAGATAGAGGTGCATATGTTCTTTTGAATTAGTGTTTTGGGTTTCTTCAGATATATGCCCAGAAGTGGAATCACTGGGTCTTAAGGCAGTTCCATTTTTAAATTATTGAGGAAACTCCATACTGTTGTGCACAGTGGCTGCACCAGTCTGTGTTCCCACCAGCAGTGCACAGGGGTTCCCTTTTCTCCACATTCTCACCAGCACTTGTTTGTTGATTTATTGATGACAGCCATTCTGACAGGTGTGAGGTTATAGCTCATTGTGGTTTTAATTTGCATCTCTCTTACGATTAGTGACATCAAGCATCTTTACATACATCTATTGGCCATCTGTAACGTCCTCTTTGGGGAAGTGTCTATTCAGGTCCTTTGCCCATTTCTTAATCAGATTGTTTGTTTTTTTGGTGTTGAGTTGTTTGAGTTCTTTATAAATTTTGGAAATTAATCCCTTATCAGGTGTATTATTGGCAAATATGTTTTTCCATTTAGTGGGTTGTCTTTTCATTTTGTTGTTGCTTTCCTTCACTGTGCAAAAGCTTTTTGGTTTGATGTAGTCCCACTTGTTTGTTTTCCTTCACTGAAGAAAAACATCAGAAAAAAATATTGCTAAGAGAAATGTCTGAGATTTTACTGCCTATGTTTTCTTCTAGGATTTTCATGGTTTTGTGACTTATATTTAAGTTTTTAATCCATTTTGAGTTTATTCCAGTGTATGATGTAATGAGGTGGTCTAGTTTAATATTTTTTGCATTTACCTGTCCAATTTTCCCACCATCACTTATTGAACAGACCGTCTTTACCCCATTATATGTTTTTGCCTCCTTTGTCAACTATTAATTGACCGTAAGATGTGGGTTTATTTCTGGGCTCTCTATTTTGTTCCATCCATCTATGTGCCTGTTTTTATGCCAGTACCATGCTGATTACTATGGCCTTGTAGTATAGCTTGATATCAGGTAGCATGACTTCTCCAATTTTGTTCTTTCTGAAGGTTGCTAAGGCTCTTCAGGGTGTTTTGTGGTTCCATATAAATTTTTGGAACATTTGTTCTAGTTCTGTGAGATATGCCATTGGTATTTTAATTGGAATTGCATTGAATCTATAGATTGCTTTTGGTAGAATGGGCATTTTGATGATGTTAATTCTTCCTCTCCATGGACATGGTATATCCTTCCACTTATTTGTATCTTCTTCAATATTTTTTTCTTCATTTTTCTATAAGTTTCTGAGTACAGGTCTCTTACCTCCTTGATTACACATATGTCTAGGTACCTTTTCTTTTTTAATGCAATTGTAAGTTGGATTACTTTTGTAGTTTCTATACTTTTTTAGTTTCTCTTTCTGAGTTTATTATAAAAATACAGCCAATTTCTGGATATTCATTTTGTATCCTGCTGCTTTACTGAATTTGTTTATCAATTCTAGCAGTTTTTTGGTGGAGTCCTTATTTTTTTTAATATGCAGTATCATGTCATTTGCAAATAATGACAGTTTTACCTCTCCCTTTTTTGGATACTGTTTATTTCCTTTTTTATTGTATTTTTTCCCATTAGCATTTAGCTTCATTATCAGATATCTTTTATTCCTTTTTCTTATCTGATTGCTGTGGCTAGAATTTCCAGTACTATGTTGAATAAGAGTTTATCTACTTTCCCCCTCTACCTTCTGAGATATTTCATAAATTTTATATTTCAGCTCCTCTATTGAGTTTTAAGGTGTAGGTATCATATTTTTAATTTCCAAGAGCTCTTTTTTCTTTAATATATTTTATTGATTATGCTAATACAGTTGTCCTATTTCCCCCCTTATTCCCCTCCAGCCTGCACACCCCCTCCCACCCGAATTCCCCCCCTTTAGTTCATGTCCATGGGTCATATATATAAGTTCCTTGGCTTCTATATTCCCTATACTATTCTTAACCTCCCCTGTCTATTTTCTACCTACCATTTATGCTACTTACTCCCTGTGCCTTTTCACCCTCTATCCCTCTCCCATTCCCCCACTGATAATCCTCCATGTGATCTCCACAGAATCTTCTGTGATTCTGTTTCTGTTCTAGTTGTTTGCTTAGTTTGTTTTTGTTACTTTTTTTAATGTTTCTTTTAGGTTTGGTTGTTGATAGTTGTGAGTTTGTTGTCATTTTACTGTTCATATTTTTTTATCTTCTTTTTCTTAGATAAGTCCCTTTAACATTTCACATAATAAGGGCTTGGTGATGATGAACTCCTTTAACTTGACCTTATCTGGGAAGCACTTTATCTGCCCTTCCATTCTAAATGAAAGCTTTGCTGGATAGAGTATTCTTGGATGTAGGTCCTTGCCTTTCATGACTTAGAATACTTCTTTCCAGCCCTTCTTGCCTGTAAGGTTTCTTTTGAGAAATCAACTGACAGTCTTATGGGAACTCCTTTGTAGGTAACTGTTTTCTTTTCTCTTGCTGCTTCTAAGATTCTCTCCTTATCTTTCATCTTGGGTAATGTAATTATGATGTGCCTTGCTGTGTGCTTCCTTGGGTCCAACTTCTTTGGGACTCTCTGAGATTCTTGGACTTCCTGGAAGTCTATTCCTTTGCCAGATTGGGGAAGTTCTCCTTCTTTATTTGTTCAAATAAGTTTTCAATTTGTTGCTCTTCCTTTTCTCCTTCTGGCATCCTATGATTTGGATATTGGAATGTTTAAAGTTGTCCTGAAGGTTCCTCAGCCTCTCCTCATTTTTTTGAATTCTTATTTCTTCATTCAGTCATGGTTGCATGTTTCTTTGTTCCTTCTGCTCCAAACCATTGATTTTCATCACGGTTGCCTTCCCATCATTATTGGTTCCCTGTGCATTTTCCTTCATTTCACTTTTCATAGCCTCATTTTTTCCTCTATTCTGTGTCCATACTCAACCAGTTCTGTGAGCTTCCTGATTACCAGTGTTCTGAACTCTGCATCTGATAGGCTGGCTATCTCTTTGTCACTTAGTTGTATTTTTTTCTGGAGCTTTGATCTGTTCTTTCATTTGGGTCATTTTTCTTTCTTTCTTTCTTTTTCTCAGTGTGCCTGTTAAGTAGTAAGGGGTGGAGCCTTAAGTATTCACCAGGGCAGGGCAACCCATGTTGCTGTGTTATGATGCTGTCATTGAGGGAGGGGTTCAAGAGGGAACAGTGCTGCTTGCTCTGGGCTGGCTTTCAGACACTTCCCAGCTCCACACAAGCAAATTGGACCCTTCTGGTGCTGATTCCCAGGTGGGTGCGCTTGTGTACATTCTAGGACCCTGTGGGTCTCTCCTACAAACTCTCCTGTGAGGCTGGGAGTTTCTCCTGACACCACAACCCCCACAAATGTTTTCAGTCAGAGGTTTTGAGGATTTATTTTCCTGAGCTGGGACCCTGGGTTGCATGGTCTATCTTGCTCACCAGTTGTTCCTCTTGGTTTTTCTGCATGTGAATGTGGGACTGCCTGGTCCACCAGCTGCCGCTGGCTGCCTGTCTCTGCCCCTCCTACCAGTCTGGATGAATGTTTCTTCTTTAACTCCTTGGTTGTCAGACTTCCATACAATTTGATTTTCTGGTGGTTCTGGTTGTTTTTTGTTTTTTAAATTTGTTACTGTCCCTCTTTTGGTTGTGCGAGGAGGCACAGTGTGTCTACCTACAACTCCATCTTGGCCTGAAATTCTGGGATTTCTCTAATTCCCAAGAGCTCTTCTTTAAACATTTTTGAGTGGTCTTTTTAAACAACATGCTATTATTTAATGTGCTTATATTATATTCTCTTAATTTCCTGAGACTATTTCTGGGGGGGAAGGATTCTTCTCCTTGCATTGTTTTCCCTCCAACAAATAGCTATTTTGTTTCTTTGTTTTGGTCTTCCATCTTTTCTCAGATGCCCCTAGTTCACTGTTTTCTGCCCAGGTTGAGTAAGGGTAGAAAGGCTGATTGGACACTCTGAACTCAGGGATGTGATTGTTGACCACAGGCTTCACTGCAGAGTGATTGGCGGGGCCAATTATTTGAGGAATCACTGATGTCAGTTTTTTAAGATCTTCCTCTTAGAATGTTTATATTCTCGGAAAAGACTATACTCATCTCCTACCTGGAGAGTGAAGGCCTGGTGTGTGTCCTGGAAGGCAAGTGTGGGAAAAGCATTTGTTCACTGAATTTCCTGTTTTCAGTGAACCTTTGGCCTCAAGTGTGTTTGACATACATTCCAGCTCAGAAATCCTGTTTTATCTGCTCCAGAGAATAAAGACACGTCTCCCCCCCCCAAAAAAAAAGAAACCTCCACTCTTTTCTCAGGGTGGGGCAGGAGTGGTTACCCAAAAAAATAAGGATGGAGATGTGATCTGGGAATTTGTATTTTAAATGGACTTCTAATCAATTTTTACCAGTTTTTCTCTAGAAAACTTTTCTTTATCAGGTACTATAAATCCTGAATAAAAGTCAGGTTAGTGCTTGACTTTTCCTGCTGCTTGCACAGGGTCCAGTGTTCTCAGTTCTGCTACGTTGCTGACCACTACTTTTGAGTTTTCCAAAAAATTTCCCCCCCTCATTCTCTTCATGATTGTGGATTGATGCCTTGAAGTTAATTTCTAAATATCCCTTTGTAGCCAAGTTAGCAGAATTTTGAGGACAGAGTGAAAAAAGACACATTGATTGAATCTGTCTTTTCTCCTCTTGGTGACTTTTGATTGAGGACAGCAGTTCTAATTTGTTGTCGTTTTTGCTTTTGCAGTGGAGTCCTGTGTATACTGAAATCCTGTGCATAGGCTCAGTATATAAAGTACCATAGATATGAGCAAAGCTCTTCTGTCTGAAGAAGGGATGGTTTGAAAATCGCTGACTTAGAAGTTGGATGTGATTTATCCTTCCAGCAGATGCTAGACATTCGAGTGAAGATTATAGCATTATGAAAGGAATATTGGTTTATTCTATTAGAGATTAATTTCATTGCTTCCAATTTCACTAATGGTGCAAGACAGAGAAAAAGCTTATACTAGACATTTTTGAATTGAAATTGGACTCTAAACTTCCTTGCAGTCTAATTTTAAAATGCTCTTTTTTTTTATTTGAAAGGAAAGTGTGTAAACTTACCTGAATATTGAACAATATTTAACTGTGCTTTCACATTTTGATAATTGAAAATGTTGGAAATTCCCAAATTCACTTTCAGAAAGCTAAAATTTTGCTTTATACTGTATTACTATTAGATCTAATATTTTATCCAAAATTATTTACCTGAGTATATGACAGAGAGGAGGTCTATAGGGCCTGAAAACTAAATATCTAGAGCTTTTTATACATGAAAGTGATTATTAAATTTGTATATGATTTAGTTTATATTTATGTGCAATCTAGCCATTATTATTATTTCTGCCCAATGTGGCTCAGTTGGTTGGAGCATCATCCCCCTAAGTGAAGCGTTGTGGGGTAGATTCCTGGTCAGGGCACATACCTACATTGTGGGTTCCATCCGTGGTCCAGGTGCAGATGATCCCCAGTCTGGGCACGTATGGGAGGCAACCAGTTGATGCTTCTCTCTCCCTTCCTGTCTCCCTTCCTCCTTCTGTAAAAGCCATGAAAAAATGTCCTTGAGCGAAGATTTAAAAAAAAAATTTCTTTTTAAAAATCACTTCCTTCTTCCTTTCCCTTTCCCTGGCAGACCATCGGTTACCTGATGAAACCGTGGGAAAAGGTGGGAATAGAGCAATCCCCCTTAGCTGCAGGGGACATGTCTAAGACCTCTAAGTGGAGGCCTGAAACTGTGGGTGGTGCCGAACCCTATGTACTGTTTTTTCATATACAAACGTATATACGTTATGGCTTCTCTTTGGCAAACCCAAGTTTCTAGCATCACTGGCCTTGCACTTTGGGGCTATTTGAGCACAAAGCACTGTGATACTGTGACAGTCGATGCCAGATGACTTCTAAGTGGCCATGGGCAGGTCCTCGATACAGGGTGGAGCACTAGACAAAGGCACAGTTGATGTCCTAAGCAGGATGGAGTGGAGTGAGATGAGATTCCATCACGCTGTTCAAACAGCACACAACTTAAAACATATGAATTTTATTTCTGGAATTTTACATTTAATATTTTCAAACCACACAAAAGCAAAACTGAGGGTAAGGTGGGGACTACATATTCACACACTGAATGTCACTCAAAAGTCCAGTAAAGAATGGACACCAAGATTTACAAATCCTGCCATGTAACATATGTATTTTTATATCTGTAAGATGACCCAATTGATTTTTAAAGGTAATAAGAGGAAATAAACTCATGAATGGAAACCAAAAAAATCCTTTACTAGTAGAGAGAACCAAGTGCAAGTAGGTCTTTTCAGAATTGTCCACTCAAAATCCAACTTTCTGCTGTAACTCGTTTGACATCAGCATCATTTCACAAAAGACTCAGATATCGCCCTAAAAATGCTGCCATTTGTGCTATAGGAAAAGACTCATCAGTTTCATCTGCAGGCATGAGACACCTTTAGAAAAGAGACACATGACCCGAACTCTTGTGAGGCATTCCTAGTATTTTGATAGCTATTGCAAAGTGGAAGGACTCTTGAAAACAAAACAAAACAAACCCCCCCAAAATGGAAAGGCTTGTCCTTCTTGTGGCCTCTTTTGGTGGCTGACTATAAATGGGACATGGACCGCTCTAAGACATATCTGGTGGAGCACCAGGGGATGGAGAGCAGGTGCCTGAGGAAGGGGACTCTCTCAACTTCCTTGGGGAGGGGTGCTGAAGCAGGAGAAGACGTGGACTCTATAGAGAGCTGTTATTGGTAGGAAAGAAAGTCATGGGACGGTGTCTGGCAAACTGTATGCTTTGATGACGGTACAAGTCATGTGGAGGTTGTCTGTGAGCCCACAGGGAATACTCGCTACCTGTGAGCACAACAGGGCGTGTGTACCATGGCCTCAACTCGCTTCTTGATGACATCGTGAAGCTGGTCTTTGGCCAAAGGGTTTGAAAAGCCGTAATGTTGTGAAATACACGGAAGCCACTCGCTGCTGCTGTCTTCAAGAAGCCAGATGAAAAAATGTGAAGAACTCAGTGAAGCCACTGAAGCTAAGCTGCAAAACCAGTGATTGGACTGGATTATCTGCTCTTTGATAATCTTTGGAAAGTTCACTGAAAATGAAGCAGCTCTTCAAGCAAATGCTGTGTTTGAGAGGTAGCTGAAGCTCTTTTTCCTGAGGTCTCCCCTGTGCATGCTTACCCTTGTTTACATTTCTGTGTGTGTGTGTGTGTGTGTGTGTGTGTATGTGTGGTTTTTTTGGTGGCCTATACAGGGTTTTTATTTCTCTTTAATCTTTCACACTTAGACCTTTCACCTGTGGAATCTCGTGTGAGACCATGCAAAGACGTGTTGAGGAAGGAGGAATGTGAGTCCAGGATCTTTGACCTCGGAAGAGGGGACTCCCTTTGCTGATTCTCCACCCACAGCTCTGCTTTCTTCTATTCTCCCCTCTTCCTCCCTGTCTCCCCTTTTGCTTTCCCTTTTTTCCACACGTAGGCCTGCCTGCCTGCCTTTTACAGCCCTCCTTAGCTGGGTCTTTCCTCATGGCTCCCTGAGCCAGGGGTGGCTGATCTGAGCCAATGTCACTTTGTGTGTTTGGTGGTGCAGGCAAAATGTAACACGTGTGAAATGACTTCGTAAATGGCAAGGCTGGTTGGTATTATCTTAAGTCGTGTTAATTGTTATAGCAAGTGGCTCTTCCTACGTGAAGCAGTCCCTTCCCTGTGGGCTTGTTCGGAGCTCTGTTCTGAGCTCTCCTTGTCATACCACTCACTCCCGCTTCCCGGCTCCTACTGTGATACCCATTGGGTATCCGATGGCCCCTGCTCCTCATCTCTGTCTTTCCCTTCTTTTCATGATGACTTACCTACTACTTTTCTCACTTCCTCAGAGCCTTATTAGGAAAGGATTAATTTTGGTCAGTTTTCAGTCACCCCTGGAACTTCCATTTTGTCCACATTTTCTAGCATCTGGCTCTGAAAAAGAACAGGCAAATACAGCTTATGCAAACAGAGACCGGATGCCATTGCAGTGGGAGTAATTTGCCTGCCAGGGGAAATCATGGGGATCCTCTTTTCAAGTCCTAGAGGTCTGCTGGCCACTAAGCTTTTGCATAAATCCAAGGAGAGAACTTTCTGGATCTCCGGTCTCAAGAGAGTGGCTAGCCCAGATCAGCTGGTTCCCCTGTGGGTGTGTCTCAGCACTCTCCTCCTGAAGCCGAGTCTGAGCAGAACCTCCCCGGAGAAGGTGTCCTCCTGGCCTTTCTTGGTCTCTGTGGTCATCTTCTCCCTGGAGTCGTTGGCTGCAGTGTTGCAGAGTGGCTTTGTGGTTGCTGTGCTCAGCTGGGAGTGGGTGCAGCGCCAGACACTGTCTGCAGGCGATGGGATTGTGGCCTTCCTGGCCACCTCCCTCTTTGGCCTACGTGGAGTGGCCCTCCTGAACAACCTCCTGGCCTCCCTTGAGTTTTGTTCCAGAGTTGACTGTTCCAACATCCCCTGGGCCTTCACTAACACTCTCACTTTCTGGCCGACTGCCTGGCCTGCTGTCTTCTACTGTGCAAAGATCTCATTCTCCTCCACCTCCTCCTCTTCCAGCTCAAGGGGAGGATTTCTCCATCAGTGCTCAGGCTGCTGCTGAGCCACCTGACCCTCTCTGGTCTGACGGTCATCACATCAGCCACTCAGAATACAGTTCTGGTGCAGATAATTGCTTCCCCGAGTTCCCATGAAAACAGGTCCTGGCTGATAGAATACAGACCTTCTATTGGCACATTTTCCTACCTCATCTAGTGCTGGTGGCCTTACTTCCATTCCTCCTGTGCCTGGTGCCCACCCTCTTGCTCATGCTCTCTTACATGAATCCTCTGCTGCAGCCAACCTCACCTGATCCCCCAGACAACAATCACATCTTCCCCTCCTTTACTGATGCCATGCCTCCTTCCTTCCAATATGCAAGGCAGCATCTTTGTTGTCCTACCATGAAGGGGCTGCGGCTGACTGCTTCCGAGAATTCTTTGGATGGGAATAGGATGACACGTGACATTTAGAACCATGGGCACGTAGAATCCTCCCTTTTTTTAATCCCTCTGAGCCAGAGGACTGAGTTGAGTGTTTTCCCATATAGAGAACCTGCTTAGGATTCCTACCTCTACCCCTCTCATGGTTTCACTTACAAAGATCAACTGTGAACATTTTTACATTCTCAGACATGGCTTCCACTTAAGAAGATAAATCTGGATATGACAAAGCAAAATGCACCAAACAAACAAAAAGCACAAACAAAAGAAATCACCATACAACACAATGCATGTTTTAAATACAAATGGTTATTGCCCCTTTCCAGTGAATGTTTGTGGTTTATGATTAGTGTGTGAAAGCACCGTGAGAGCGGATACCTAGTTCATTGTTGTAGACCCCAGTGCCTTTCACAGGGTCATTATCATGTACAAGAAATGCTCAATAAGTTGTTTTTAAATGAACAGAGCATCAACTGTATACATTTCCCATTGTATCAACCAATGAAGATGTAGAAGGTAGCTGGGAGCAGATGAGTTCTCCATATTGAGGATTTTGTGGCTGGCCAAACTCCACAACCAAGAACCCAAAGTTTGTCTCATCACTCCTTATTCCAGCAGAAAACAGCCTAATGTCATCCAGAGGAACAAGGGCAGGGGAGAGAGCAGCTGGGAACTCTATTCCCTGGAGATTTGCATCAAGAAAGCCAGAGTGAGTGAGTTACCTTAGTTCACTTCCTTTCCTTTCCCCAGGAATCTCGTGCTCACTGTAGAGCTCAGCCTCCGTGTTGGAGGGATGATCCCACCTGGACCTTTGTCCTCGGTGGACTGGGAACCGGAAAGGGATGCTGAGTGTTCTGCACTCTGTTCTCTCTTTGCGGGCTTCCATGCCTGGAACTGGTGAGATAGGATGCCAGCCAGCAGGTGAGTGTACTTTGGGATACTCCCTCACTCCCCCATTGCTTGCTCCTGAGCATTCAATATTGCCATATTTGACTCGGAACAATTATTGCAACACATTAACCTGAGTGAGTAAGCACTCACTTGATTGCCGATTGATTGACTTGTTTGCTCATGTATTTATTACTCTTTGACCTCATTCCTATGGAAAAACGTGGCCTTTGCTTACTCCGCCTTTCTCTGGTTAAAGTAGATGGCCTAACATTTGGTTCACAGGACCTGTGCTGCACCCCTGATGCTCTCCTGGATTCTCTGTGGACTACTTTTGACTGCACAGGATAGAAGGAATGAAAGATGGTCATTATAATAACAGTTGTAATCATCCCCTTGGTTATTTCTTATGTGTGTGCAGAGATTTATAGCGTCTGCAGGGGTGCACCCTGTGGGTTTCCTCATCAGCTGCCAGCAGGTAGAGAGGGTCATGGCTTAGGTGTCAGCTTTAAGATGTATCAACTGCTGTGTAAGGGACGCCAAATGGGAGGGCCTGATATATTATCCACATCAGTGTTCCACACGGGCAGAAAACTAGCAGACAAAGAGCAGGCAAATTCACGGGCAGGTGGGAGGACTTTCAAATCTGAGCCTTCGTGGGATTTGCATCCTTTCTGAGAAGAACTCTTTGCCCTCCTCAAATAGCTGCATCTGCTACCCTGTCCTTTGCATTTGGGGCAGCTGGAGGGATACTCATCATCCAGCACCTTTCAGAGCAACAGGGCAGGAATAGACCTTGAAGTCTTGGCACCCACCTGGTCCATAGGAGAGATGTATGGGGACATGGTTCCGGGACTTCCGGTGATGGATGAGAGAGCCATCATCTTGGATATCGTTTCATTCCTCCTGTGCCTGGTGGCCGTGGTGAGCAACGGCTTGATCACTGCGGCACTGGGCATGCAGTGGTTGCTACGGAGAGCACTGTCACCTTGCGACAAGTTACTGATCAGCCTGGGGGCCTCCCGCTTCTGTCTGCAGTGGGTGGTGATCGGCGGGAGAATTTATGCTTTCCTGTGTCCACAGGCCACCCCGTACAACCCTGTGCTCCAGTTCCTAGCCTTCCAATGGGACTTCTTAAATGCTGCCACCTTCTGGTTTTCCAGCTGGCTCAGTGTCTTCTACTGCGTGAAAATTGCAACCTTCACTCACCCGGTCTTCATCCGGCTCAAGCAGAAGGTGACTGGGCTGGTTCCATGGATGCTGCTCAGCTCTGTGGGGCTCTCCGCATTGAGCGCCATCTTATTTTTCATAGGCAACCAAAGCATATATCAGAAGTACTTCAGGAGAAGTCTGCAGTCTGGGAATGTCACTGGGGACGCTATTAGGAGAACATATGAGAAATTCTACTTCTTCCCCCTAAAAATTGTCACCTGGACAGTCCCTACCATTGTCTTCCTCTCTGGCATGGTTTTGCTTATCACATCTCTGGGAAGGCATGCCAAGAAGACCTTCCTGTCCATCTCGGGCTCTCACGACCCCAGTGCCCAGGCGCACATCAAGGCTCTCCTCATTCTGATCTCCTTTGCCATTCTCTTCACCTTCTCTTTTCTGTCACTGGTGCTCAGTGCTGCAGATGTTTTCCCATCTCAGGAACTGAAGTGGAAGGTGGTGGCTTATCTGTGCACAGCAGTCCACCCTGTTATCCTGCTGGTGAGCAACCCCAGGCTGAGAGCCGTGCTGGGGAGGGGCCACTCCTGAAGGTGGGGGGTATCTTGAGTTGCAAGAGATGAAAACCCTCGACACTCAAATGCAGAAGGCATGGGGACACTCTTCATTCAGTGTCTTTGCCATGTTTCAAGATGAGGAGCACTTCAGTGCAATAGGAATTCCAAGGTGAGACTGAAGGTCGTGAGATAGGGGCTAGCATCACTGATTCCCGCTAAGCAGGGGTGTCACTGTTCCAGCTGTGTTCCCTGCGGGACTTGATGTGGCTAAGAACCGGGAACTTTGACTTTCCCTGTGATGTATCCCTTGGTGTTTAAAGCGATCCTTCTGAAATCTGGATGCAAGGCTCCTGACGCACCGTGCAGTGTTTGTCTGTGGAGTCGGACTAGAGAATATTTATGGAACTTCAGTTGTCCTCTGGCTTCATGCTGGAGATCATCATTCCTTTTTTACCACTTCAATGTTTTCCAGCCACCTCCTGCAGTGAAGTGCTCCATCCTTCTGAGCAAGCGCGCCTGACGTCCGAGCTCCGTTCACAGAGCGCGGTGGAATTCCTGCCTGCGTGTGGCAGGGAGTGTTATCTGGGCCTTATGGTTTACATATTGTTTATACTCTCCTCTACAGCCCAGTCTTTGTTAGTTGGTTTTGTCAATGTTAAGGTCCACAGACCCAGATGTGATTTCTTTTGTGTTGACATTGGGACCTACTGAAATTTTACCATGGAGAGTTTTCCTCTACATCTGTCTGACCTTTGAGATTTAAGAAGAACAAGAGCCCTGGCTTGGTTTGGTGAAGGGCGGAGACTGCTTTTCTGGCCCTCAAGGACTTCTCAGACCATTCAAACTGAGATCCCTAAACTTCCTTTGTTGGATTTACAATCTCTGTCTCATTTCCTCTGTTCCCTCCCCGACCCCTCCGCACTAGGAGACACGCCCTGCTTTTGGCTTTTCAAGGTTTATTTTCTGGTACCCACTCAAAGAGCACTTCTGCCTGAATCTTCAACCTTTCCTTCTTTTATTGTCCTTCCCTTCTTCAACGAAGGTACCTTTTCTTTCCTGAAAAAATCCACCTGGCTTTCTAACCCGTTCAAGTGATCATTCTGCTAATTAGTCACTTGCCCAGAGTGCCCTCACCCAGCCCCATGGCCCCGTGTAGTCCTTTTTCTGCTCCCCATTCTGCCGACATGTGTTTCTAAAGGACACCCATGGGTTCCTGATCCCTCCCTGTGATATTATCCTCTGCCCTCATCCTGCTGTGCCTCTGTAGTATTCGCCTCTCTTGATAACAAATTATTTCTTTTAAAAAAACTGGCTACAACTATTTTTACAAAAGTAACACCTGATGTTGGCAGGAGATATTTAGAAAAGGAAAGTAAATACGACCCATACTGGCCCATCTGCACGTCCTCCTGAGTGGCTGCCTTCTCTTGGCTCCTGTGACGCTGCACTGGGGTCTCTTCCCCGGCCAGCTGTGCTTCTGTGCCTCTCTCCTACTCCCTCATCCTCCTGTGTGGTTCTCCTTAGCCAGCCCTCTCTTGTCTTTCAGAGTAATGTGCTCCTGTTCCTTGGGGTTTACATGTACTCACATAGTGTTAGTTATGACCTTCACGTGAGTTATTACCAAAGCCTTGACCTTCCTCAAAACTCTAAACCTGTGTTTTCTTTCTGTTGCTGGGCGTTTGCGCCTGGTGGTACTGGTGAGCACTTCCAACTCAGCAGGTGCGAAAGTCTGTCCTCCTTCTCCTGCTCCTTTCCCCTCACCAGCCCCTCCACCACTCAGTCGAATCTGTTTTTTCTGTTCTCGATACCCGGTGAAGCAGGTGTACAATCTCTGCGTCAGTGTCCACTCCCCACACTAAGCTGAGTCCTTCTACCTAATCAGCAACCTGCGCTCACTTTCCTGTCTGTTATCTCTCCTTTTCTTCCTGTTCCTGTGGACCCTATTTTAGATTAGACTGCCCTCCTCTCTGCTTAAACTTCTTCTTCACCACTCGCTCCATTACAGTCTCCTCTCCCACCGCCCTGCCCCCACCCAAACTACCATCACTAGATGAATCTGCTGAAGGCACACCTGACCATTTCACCCACACCTCATCACCTCTCGGTGCTTATCAAATAAAGCGTGGTCCCTAAAGTTGGCATTAAAGGACCTCCAGAATATGGCAATAATTGCATCTCTCACTGCTGCTGTTCCAGTAGAATCCTACTTTGCAACAGGATTTGGGTTATTATTGTTTTGGACGTACCGGGAGATTTCTCCCTGACATGCGGACACGTGCTCTTCACATCTGTTAAAATTCTGTTTATTCCAACCCCCTGCCGTTTACCTTTTAGAGGTTAACTCATGTGGCTCCTCTTCAGGGAGCTTTTCTGGATGCCCTTCCCCACCCCAAGCTTTGCTGTCTCCTGCCTTTGAGGATGTGCACATGGGTGTCATTCGGTTGTGATATGAATTCTGCTGTGTGGTGGGATGATCTGCATGCTGGTTTCATTCTCCCCAGTATATTTTGAAGTTGCTGAAGGCATGGGTCTCCTCATAGCCTTCCACGTGCTCCCAGAAGCACTGATAAATACAGTTCGTGCTCCATTGAGCAGAGCAATTCTGCTCAATGGAACCCAGCTGTGAGCACCTGCCCTGTTGTCTGGGTGTTTATCTGCCGACTACATTTTGATGCTTACGCTCGATTTGCATTCACTTTGCTGGCTGGCTGGCTGGCTTTTGGAGGTCAAACTTATATTCTGTTTCTCTTGGACGTACGCACAATGTGGAAATAATAAATGGGTAAGTGAGAGTAAAATTTGCCTGACTTTGCTCTGCCTCGACTTTTGTTCTTTCTTGAGCATTTATATGTTGCTAAGCAACTGTGAACCGCAAGCTTTTAGCCGCTTCCTGTGGGAATCTAAGTGAAGCCTGACTTCTTCCTCTTCGTTACTAACCCCCTGCTCCCTTTCCAAAGAACCTTCTATAAACTTCTCTGCTCCTTTCACTCCTCACCTCATTAGCCCAGGAGAACAGGACATCTGAATGAACTCCCCACATGTCACCTTGGAGCTTGAATACATGGAAAATAAAAGAAAAGCAGGGTTTGTTGTATTTTAAAAATACCTGGTAGCTTATTATCATTACTTTTTGCCTGTAGTCTAATGTCATCACGCTTTATGATGGTATTAAAAACAGTCACTTCTGAGGAGTGCCTGTTTTGTGTGAGTCATGGGGCTAAACAATTTATTTACTTAGATACTATCTATACTTAATTCTTAAAACAACGCTGCAAAGTGGAACCTGAGGCTTAGAGTTGACTGCTGAGGTCTCACGGCCAGAGAATGATAGAACGGGTACCTCCATGCTGCATATTTTAAAACAGCCTGGTATTGATGTGAAAGTAGGTAAGTCCATGCAGGTACTACAACTGGAAAATGAAAAAAATTAGAGCCAACATTTTATCATAAATTCCAGATAAATCTTAAAGACAGACGGTCTTTAAATGTCATTTAATTCTTAAAAGACCCTCCTTTTTTGCTAATTCAGTTTCTCCTAGATTTCCTTCCATAAAGTTCTACAGAAATGTTGGCTATCCTTGCCCCACACTTCAGTCAGTGTCTCATTGTGCAGTGAAGTGCGTACACACCCTTCAGCTCTCGCAAGCCAGGGAAGCCCTGTTTCCTTAGGCCTTCTTTACAAAATTTTTTAATATATATTTTTAAATTTATTGATTTTTAGAGAGAAAAAGGGAGGTAGGGAGAAAGAGAGAGAGGGATTTGTGGTTCCACTTTTTGGTGCATTCATTGATTAATTTTTGTACGTGCCCTGATCAGGGATCAAACCCACAGCCTTTGCATGTTGGGGCAAAGCTTGGAACAGCTGAGCTACCTGCCCAGGTCTTTCTTTTTTTCTTCCTTCCTTCTTTCCTTTTAAATGTTTTTTTTTTTTTAAATTTTATTTGTTTATTTTTAGAGAGAGGGGAAGGGAGGGAGAAAGAGAGGGACAGAAACGACAATATAAAAGAGAAACATTTATTGGTTCCCTCTACCCAGGCCTCCAACCTGGGACCCAGCCCTCAACCCAGGCATGTGCCCTGACTGGGAATTGAACCTGCGACCTTTAGGTTTTCGGGACAATGCCCAACCCAATGAGCCACACCGGTCATGGCTAGGACTTTATAAGGCCTTCTTAAGTAATACTTAAAATATCAGGTCACAATGGAAATAACTGGCAAATTGACTATAGAAAATTTTAAACCACTTTTTTTAAATGAAAAGGTACTGTAAATGTAGGTATCACTAAAGTTTTTTTTTTCCAATTTTAAAGCACACATAATAGGATGCATATAGATGATTAAAGATCAACTTAAATAAAAATGAATAGTTAATCTTTTTTATTATATTACAGCCTAATTTTCCCTATAATCTGAACCATACTCTAGCTATCTCTTTTATGCTTATACAGACAATAAAATGCCTTTTATCTCTCTTAATTTTTCTTCCAAAAATATTGTTTGTTAGTGGTGTCATTTATTGTGAAATAATAAAGTAGGGGATGGGGATCTTTCAATAAAAATACTACACTGAATATTTATCCTTTATCATTTATTTAAAAAATGAACTATAGCAATTTTCAAAGCAGTGAAGATAGCACAAATGGTCAAAAGAATTACAAACTTTAAGTATAAAGGATGAGACTATGAATCATATAAGAAAGATAAAAAAATAAAGTACAAGTAACAGATTGTCAGAAAATACTTACATTTTTAATAGATAAAAGACAGTATCTTTAATATACCAAGAGCTTCCTCAAGTCAATAAAAAATACAAGCAAGCTAATAAACTTGTGGTTAAATGAGAAAAATAGTACTGCCAAGCAAAATGTGAAGAGAAGCTTATCACTGCTGTTGATCAGGGAAATGAAAATTTAGAAACCAATTAGGTTTCTGCTACAAACACTGCTGCACAGACCAGGGTGTTCCTCTTCTTTCCCTGGCGATTGTGTCAAAGCAGTAAGAAAATTGAAAAGGAACTCTAAAAACTCCATATTTAGTGAAGCTAAGAGATAATCCACACATTTCAAATTATGTGAAATCACTTCCAATCCCAGATGAGATTGGGTGGAGTCCAAAGAGAAAGTGAAAAGAAGTATAAAGAAGAATCAGAGAGTCCAGAGGGGCAGGATGAAAATTGTAGCTAAATGTACTTTCTGCAGAAAAAAAAGACTCACCCTGAAATGCAAAAAGCCCCCCTCATATGCCTGTATTCATATCTATTGCTGTATAACAGATTATTCTAACATGTGGTACCTTAAAGCAACCTTGACTCTTAACTCATAGTCAGCCTATAAAAGTAACCTATAAAAATAAGGCTAATGTATTCTAAAGTCATTATGGAAATTGAAAGAAGCTGAAAAAGAAAACAATGAAGGCAGACAAGCGCTGTCATACATTAAACTGCAGTTATGAACCTCAAAATTTAAAAAGTGTGTGTGACTATATTCCAGTAGAATAGATAGTCCAGAAAGTGAATACACAGAGGATGGGAATTTAGTGTAAATTTAGTATAGATAAAAGTGATATTTCAGATCAGAAAAATAAGTTATTTAATAACTGATATTGAAATAACAGAATGGCCATCTGAATAAAAATTAAGATGTTGGCCTACCTGAAACCATATACCAGTATAAAGTGCAAATAGATCAAATACAGTATTTTCAAGTTAACAAAGAAAAAATACAATTACTGGGAAAAAATGGGAGGATGAGCATTTTCTTGAAGCCTTGGGTATGGAAAATCTTTTAAACTCATAAAAATAATAAAATCAATCAATAAAAAAATCGATTGATTAAAATGTTAAAATTCTGCATAGTAAAAATTTATAAGAAATTTGCAAAATATGTAAAAAGCTTGAAAAATATCTACATTCAAAATGAAAGTTTAATCTGTAATTACAAAGAGCTTTTAGAAGTGATAGGAAAATGATCAACCACCCAAAAGTAGAAGAGTAAATAATGCAAATATGCAATTCACAGAAAAGGAAAATGTGAATGGTTCTTAAACATGTGAAAGGTAATCAACCTAACTTACAATAAGAAAAATGAAAATTAAAAATGGTAATGAGAGACCATTTTTTAACTATCCATTTGGCAAAACTTCCAAACTTTCATAACTCTTTGCTAAATTGTTGAGGATATATGCTCTCTTACACATTGCTAATGGGAATATGAATGAATGCAATCTCTATGAGGGGTAATTTGGCACTCCCTATCCAAGTCACTAACGTGTGCACCCTTTGATCCAGCAGTGCTCCTCTGAGATTTCGTCGGTGCGTGAGTCTCTTATAGACTGCAGGGAAGGGGTGGCCGGCTTCTCAGGTAAGGGAGGAAGAGTTGCTTTGATTGGTAAAGGAGACTGGACTGGATTTAGGGGTTCGGGTTTCCAGCCATCTACACTCTAGATCTCCCATCCTATCAAACCGAGTCTAGATTGGTCCCTGAACCACTTCTCTTTTGGGGGCCTAGCTTCTGCCCCTGCCCTATCTTTGTCTCACTTCCTTACAGATTCCTCCTGGAAGCAGTTTCTCAGAAATAAACTTGCACAAGAACTTCCACCTCAGGCTCCATTTCTAGAGAGCCTGATCTAAGTGGTTGGTCTTCAGCTTGTATTTCTCCCATCTACACTTGTATATCCCTCCTTGAAACATCCACGTGGATGTCTAGCAGGCATTTCAAACTTATATCCACTGAGCTCCCGATATTTTCCCACCCCCACGTGCTTCCCTGGCTGTTCTTCCTGTTTCAGTGTGGCGACTCCCTTCCTCCAGTTGCTGGGGATGAAACTTTTACATTCCACATTCAATCACTCAGCAGCTCGGATGCAAAGCCATTTAACTCGGTGCCAAACCATTTTTAGATAGCCTGCCTCTGGGGTGGGGTTTCCTGTGCAGCAGGCACCTCCTTCATGGCAGTCTATTGAAAGTCAGCCTTCAGCACGATGGTTTGAAAAAAAAGTAGGGTTAGACCTGTCAGCTTCCAAAATGAACCTGTAATTCTACTACTTATCAGCACCTTGTTGTTACTACTCTGGTGCAGGCCACTGTTAGCTCTTGCTTGGATTATTGCAACTGGAGAGAGCCAGGAAGTGGCTAACTGGTCTTTCAGCTTCCACTCTCATTTGTCTTTGTTCTATTTTCAACATGTCAGCTAGCAGGATATTTAAAAATGTGTCCTATTGTATCATGTCTCTGTCATAATTCTCCATTTGCTTTTTAACCTAGGGTAGAAGCCTAAGTTTTCATAATGAACTAAAATACCCTCTCTGATTTCATCCTCCCCCAACTCCCCATATCTCTGAAGTTGTCTCCTGCTATTCCACCCTCCTCTCACGCTGTTCCTGCCACATTGGCTTCCTCGATGTTCCTTGACTGTGCCTGACGTTTGTCTTCCTCAGAGCTTTTGCATTTGGGGGTTTCTCTGGTTGGCAGGAATGCTCTTCTCCAGATACCGGCATGGCTCACTCCCTCACTTCTTTCGGATTTTGTCATTGCCACTCCAAACGGCCTTCCTCCATACTACTGTTCCCTGCCCTGGAGTTTTCCCTGGCACCATCATAATCTGTTCTACGTATTCGTATTTTGTATCATTTGTTTCCCTCACTCTCGTGTAAGCTCTGGGATTTGTGTCTGTTTTGTTCCCTACTGGCAAGTGGAAGACATTCAATACATACAGGTTGAGTGCATGAATGTATTATTTTATTATAATTAATGAGATTATTAATGCAAAAATTCAAAGTACATAAAGCATCTGTAGAAGTAAGTATGGCTGCTAGCAGCTGAATCATCAATTGACATTCTCTTATAGATTCAAACATTCCAGAGATTTGGGCTGGCTCACTGATATAACACTCAGCCTTCACAGTTTCCACAGTTGTTATTAGAGAGAAGGAATTGTCTTTTACATATCATCAAGAATTAATTGAACATCTAGACACGGAGGTCTAGGTACAGATCTTCCTGCTAAGTGCAATGGGGATAGAAAGTAGGATCTAAACATTCCAGAAATCTATGGTGTAACATACACCAACCAGTTAGAGGAATGCAAAACAGTGCTCAGCTGACCTGACCGTGAGTCAAGCACTAATCAGTTCTGTTGGACTCTGGTACTGAGAGAACGCTGAAATGGAAATCAATCAGACACAGTTGTCTAGCATTAGCTATGTGTGTTTGGCTGCACATTTGATGCCTCAAATTCTTGATACTGGGGAGTTTCCATCTATCTTGCATAACAGTCTGTTTGGTTTTGACATTTCCTAATGTCACCGATGGCCTCCTTTTCTGAATTCCCGTAGACGTTTGGCCTGTACCTCTGGCCACTCTTGTGCGATTCACTCAGGTGAAGGGGGATAATCTTGGGGTTTAAAAAAGTCGCAAGAGCAAGGGCTCACATGGGAGGAGACTTGTGAGGGGAACTGAGCCTTTGAAACCAGGTCAGAATAGTGAAGCAGGAAGAGAGCCAGGAAGTGGTTTCTGGTGGATGCTGTTGGGGTTGGCCTCTTGTTTGGATGGTTGGCCTTGGTAACAGATAAAAGCTTTCAAACTAGGTTTTTGTTGTGGACAGCTGCGTGCATTGTGAGCTTTAATAAGCTGAGCAAGTAATTCTTATTCTTCACTGTAGCAATGGAAACCCAAGGCGGGGGTGGCAGAGAACTATGGGTCATGGCAGTTTTTTGGATGACTTTTAGTTTTCTTTTAGTATACAATTGCACTATTTCTTTAAAATGAGAAGTTGGATAAACTATATAACACACAATAGTTACATAATGCTCTTCATTCTCTATTTTGCTCATGATGATGTTTTAAAATGTGAAACTATTGCCTTGTCCTCACATTATTATACCTCTTTTTAAAAAATGATTTTATTTTTAGAGAGAGGGGAAGGGAAGAAGAAAGAGGGAAATATCAATGGTTGCCTCTTGCATGTCCCCTGCTGGGGACCTGGCTCGCAACCCAGGCATGTGCCCTGCCTGGGAATTGAACCATTGACCCTTTGGTTCTCAGGCCCATGCTCAATCCACTGAGCTACACCAGCCAAGGCAGATTATTATACCTCTTACAACATCAGAACTAAAGTGCAATAGTATTTGAGAGGAACCTGGATTTCTGCCTTCAGGGGGCACTATCATTTTCATAAGATAAGGAATTAGACTTGATTTTTTGAGGTGGGTGGCTTCTTACTCTGACAAACTCTTTGGGAGCGCTGTGATTTGGGTCAGCACCACGAGCAGGATCCATGCAACCCTGTAGGGACGAGGTTCAAAGACACTCTTGTCCTTATTATGGGAGTTTCCAATGGAGAAGGAAAATAGCTGGTCCAAAGATTTAGAATTAGAAAGCACTTAGAGTCTAACTCCTCCGTACTGTAATAGAGACCGCCACAGCGGAGCTCCATGGTGGAGCTGCATTTCTCAAATTAAAGCCAAAGACTGTATTATGTGAGTCAACAATATTGTAGTTTCCTTTATATGTGTTTGGCACTTTTTGTGATGTGTATTATTTATCAGTCTTGTTATTTTGCGGCAATATCACCAACTTTTGGCAGCAAGACCAGCTTTTCAGAGCTTCAGACAGTAAGACGGCAAACGTCTTTGTGTGTGCACACAACGTGCTTGTCTCTTCTCAGCCTTTCTGGACTGGACACAAACATTCCTGCTTCTGTTGTCATGGCATTTATTTCAAACTTGCTCACTCAGTCCCCTTAATAACCAAATATTGAAAGCATCTGTAACAAAATATGTCAGTAATGGAATCTGTAGAAGGGCGGCACACAGAGATGATTTTAAAAAGGGAAGGCATCCAAGCTCATTCACTCGACAGCTCTTCCCTAAGTACCCTCCGCTGGGAGATGTGGGGGCTGAAGGAGAACAGTCTGTGTTTTGTGAAGGGATCACATACTTTTCCAGCAGACCAAGAACAGTGTCTGAAATCGAAGCATATAATTAAAAGATTAAGACTTTATTGTGTGTCAAGAAAATATTCTTTGAGAAAATACTTATTTTATTGTGGTAAAATATACGTAACAGAAAATTACAATTGTAAGCTTTTTTAATTGTATACTTCTGTGGCGTTAAGTACATTCACGTTGGTATGCAGCCATCACTGCCATACAATTTCAGAATGTTCTAATCCTCCCAACTCAGACTGTCTCCGTTAAACAACTCATTTCTCCCTCTTCTCCCAGCCCCTGGCAACCACCCTGCTACTTCCTGTCTCTGAATTTGAACTATGGTAGGTACCTCCCATGAGGAGAACTATACAATATTTGTCCTTCTGTGACCGGCTTGATTCACTTAGTAAAATGTCTTTAAGTTTCGCCCATGCTGTCTGTCAGGATTTTCTCTTTATTAAGGCCGAATAGCATTCCATTGTATGTATATGCCACACTTTGTCCATCCATGTATTGGCTGGTGCCACTTGGGGTGCCTCCACCTTTAGGCTGCTTTGAACGATGCTGCTACGAGTGCGGGTGTACAAGTATCTGTGTGAGCAAGTCCCTTTTATAACCAGCACATGTGTGACAATGAGCACTGTGGGAAAGAATCGAAGTAGTAATGGGTGCTATTGGGTGAAGGAATCATACACTTTCTAACACCTTAAACTATTGTTATTTTGTACTAGAGGAGTAACAGAGAGACACAATGCAGAGTGGCTATAAAGCCAAATTCTTTGCTTGTGGAGGGCAGCTCAACAGGTATTTTGTGGAACAACAGTTCAGAACCCTGGAACCTTCCAGAGGACAGCCATGTTGCTTGGTCACAGTGACAGGCACAGGCTTCCACAGTGTCAGGCCCTGCTTCTCTCTCTGGAGTGGAACATTCCAGAAGCTCTAGTTTCTTCATGTCAGGAAGGGTCTTAAAATCACAGAGCTCAGGGCAGTCAGTCCTCTCTGAAATCAATAGCATACTCACTGGGGTAAAATCGAGTTAAACTTTGAGATGTTTTCTTCTGCTTAACTGTGCTGTCTGGTCACATTTCTTTGTTTAGTTTAAACTTTGGGCTCCAACTTTGGCTTCGGTTCTTCTGTCTTGTAGAGGCACCTGGAGAGTGAGCTGGTTTCCCGGGGAGGACTCAGCTGGTCTGTTCCTCCCTGTGCTTGCTGTCTTTGACCCTGTCTTTGACTCACAGTACTGGCACGTTTGGGCCTTGTACTTGGCCTTTGAAAACATCACACTTTATGGAACAGCATGGTTTCCGTCCCAGTTTCTCCTGGCTGGCTCAGTCCTTCAGCAACCAGTAACCCAGCCCTGGAAGCAAAATTGCCAAGGCCTCAAAGAAGCTCTTTCCTTTTGCTTTGACTTGAAATTTGTGGTTGGTTTCCATGAATTTAGGAAATCCTGTGGAGTCAGAACCCGGGGATTTGGAATAAGCTCGACAGGAGTCCTAATGACTAATTCCCAAGACACAAGTGAGGACCTAGTACTAAAGCAAACTAAGTAACTAGCCAACTAACTAACGATGCTAACTAACACAGACACTGATACTACTTCGATGCACCGTACTTTGTGTTCTACTGTAGACACTCTTCCTCGTACAATAGCGGAGATTTGGGGAGTGGAGAATATTGACTTTCAATTTTGGTCATGATCTTGGAAATTAAGGGGCTTCAAGGTGTGAAACTGAGGATGAGGGTGACAAGGGCTAAACCAAATGACATAAGGGCTCTCGGAGAGTGTCTTGGAGTCAAGATCTGAGTGTACGAGTTATCTGCTGCCTGTGCGTGCGTTACGGCCTTGGGAAAGGCAGTCGCCCTTACGGGGCCTCTTTGGCTTGTTTTGAGGGTGGGAGTGGAGGTTGCCGTGCTCAGGCTGTGCGAGGTGGTCGTGCTAGAATTGATGGTGGTGGTGTGGGCTTGCAGGGAGGAGTGGGCAGGCGTGCAGGGAAATTTATTTGGATCAATGAGTTAACCGCTTAATATTTATACAGAAGATTTGCAGGAAAGTAGCAATAAGTCAGTCTTTGGAAGGTCAACATATAATTCCACGTAATAGTAGGGCCTGGAACACCAACTCTGGCCTGCTCTGCTCGACCCTCCCTTCCCCTGACCTGTTCCACATCAATTAATCCTTCCTAGTCTCAAATGATGGCATCCTACAGGCTAAGGTTACTATTGGAGATAAAGCAGAGTTGTTTATTCTCCCTTAAATATTATCAAAATGATTTATTAGTTTTAAAACTGTAATGTTATTTTTTGATAATAGATGATTATTGTAGGGAACTTGGAAGTATAGAATATTATAAAGAAGTTTAATAATCACACAAACTTTGATTATCCAAAGATAATCACCATTAACATTGATTATTACTTACAAACTTTTTTCATGTAGAGTTGTAGTTACATATATGCATGCACAAAAATAAATAATGCTAATATTTCAGAGATTTAAGCAATTTTTATAAAATTAGGATAATAAATTTGTATATTTTTCATGTATTATGAATATTTCCCTTTTTTTTTGCAATAAGGGACATTAGAAATAACCATTGAAAGAGACTTTGAAATATATAAGTGAAAAGCATGAAAAACATAAAATGATGACTAATGAGCAAAATAACTCTTCATTTCACATAAGGAATTTTCATTTGTTTCCAGAGATGGCATTTTTGTAGGACACGCAACTATCTTGTGGAAAGTATGACATAAAACCTGAAGGAAAACTCCATAAAGCTTAGAAGTAAAAATATTGATTCAACAACTTTGCTGAATAAGCAGGAGTTTATTATAGAATCTACTCAGTCATTTTAAATGGAAGCAGGACTCAGAAACCTGGCGACATTGGTTCTGAGTCACTCCCCGCAGGGTTCTCTCCTGGCACCCAGCAGGCACTCGGGAAGGAGCAGGTCCTTCGCATCTGATTGCAGGCAGTATTTTTATCTTGGCTTATTGTTTTGCAATCTGCCTCGTGATGAATGACATCTTATTTTTTTCTTTTTATATGATGGTCATATTAAACATTCCATTTCCTGTCTTCAAAGAGGGAACCATGGGCCAGTCTTACCCTAGATTCTCAGCCACTGTTATTCTGCATTAGAATATTACATCCTAAGGAGCATACTTGCATGTACGTTGACTTTACATTTATTATTTTTAACCACTATAGACAATGATATATTTTCTAAGACTGTCCCAGAGGCCATATTTGCTGCCACTCTGCCACTTTGGGGATATTTATTATGACTTTTATTTTGCATCAAAAGTATCAGTGGTTCTCTCATCAAATCATCAGATATCATGTTTATTTATCTTTGTTTGCAGCCAACATGTCACGGAAATAAATATTTGAACACACATATAGTAGTTAACGCTCATCATCTTATGTTCTACATTTCTCAGTTAAGATTCATACTTATTTTTTATTGACCCCAGTCTTTTTTCAGCTTCTTTCAAGTATAACTGACAAATAAAATTGTATTGTATATGATGTATACAGTGTGATGGTTTGGTGAATGCACCTGTTGTGAAAGGACCCCCACGATCCCCATAATCAAGTTAGCACGCCCATCACATCACAGTCACCTTTTATTGTGTGAGAACACTTAAGTTCCACTCTCTTAGCAAATTTAATTATACTGTACAGTGTTATCAACTACAGCCATCATGTTACATCTCAGATCCTCAGATCTTACTAATCTTATGTCTGAAAGTTGGTACTTTTTTACTCATCTCTCTGCATTTAACCACCTCCTAGCCCCTGGCAGCTACCATTCAACTTTCTGTTTCTATGAACTTGACTTTGTTGTTGTTGTTTGATATGTAAGTGATATCTTACCTATTTGTCTTTCTCTGTTTTATTTCACTTATATAATGGTCTCCAGTTTCATCTATCTTGTTGCAAATGGCTTTGTCTAACCCAAGATCATGAAGATTTACTCTTAGGTTTTTCTCAAAGAGCTTTGTAGTTTTAGCTCCTATATTTGGATCTGTGATCCTCTTTGAATTCATTTTTGTGTGGTATGAGGAAGCGGTCCCACTTTATTCTTTTGTATGTGGCTCTCTAGTTGTCCCATTTTTGAAATTCATTAAGTTTTTATGAGCATAAAAAAGTGGTGTATGTAAAGTACTTAGAGCAATACATGGGGATGCATAGCAGCACTGAATAAATATTAGTTATTGTTATTTTATCATTTATTATACCGAATTGGCATTATATGTTTACTTGTCTGTCTCTCTCAAGAGACTATCTTAATGTTTGTACCCAATGTGCCTAGCATAGTGCCCAACAGACAGTGCATGCCGAATAGACGTTTTTTGAATGGATGAATTGTAAGTCGGCTTCTCCGGTCAGGCAGTTAGTGAGGCAAGCACAGGTCAGATCCAGTTTCAACACCGGTATTCTACTGTGCTAGACTGCGGTCCCCACCAAGGGGCCCGTCAAAGTTAGAACGTGTGGACAGTGGCCGCCCTAGGGCACCTCCTGGAGAGCGCAGCAAACCATCCCTGTGTGCAGGCCCCTTCAGCGTGTCTATCACTCCCATGCCTCTTTCCACACCTGTTTCTTTCTTCCTCCCCTTGTCTCCGAGCATGAACTTGTGGGATAGAATCCCTCCTAACATCAGTCTCTGCCAAATCTTCTTTGCTGCATCCTTTGAGTTTTGGTCCCTAAAGCTGAAGGTGCAAGACTTCTTCGGTCTCCATCTCCATTTCCCCCTGCGTGATCTCATCCAGCTTAATAGCTGTAAACGGCGCATCGATGGCTCCCAAACCTGTTACTCCAGCCTTCACTCTTCACTGAGATCCCGACTTCAATCTCAGTGGCCTGCTTCACGTCTCGTCTCAGACACCCAACAGGCTTCGCAAACTTACTGCAATCAAAGTAGAGTTTCTCCCGCAGACATTTTTTCTCTCAGTCTTCCTCATGGAAGAAAATGGCTCCATAAAATTCTCCCAGTTACCGAAGCAAAGTATTTAGGATTATTTTTGGTTTCTCTTTCTGTAACCCTTATAGCAGGGCACTCTTTTTGAACCTGCCTTCGAAGTATCCAGCATCTTACCGCTGCTCACCACCTCCAGTGGTTGCTCTCGGGAAGAAGCCATCTCGTTGCACCGGTCCCTGGCAGTCACCCTTGACCGCTCTTTCCCACCCTTGCCTCTCCCACATCCCTTCTCTGCACAATAACCCAAAGAATCTGTTTAAAAACAAGGTAGATCACACCACTCCCTGTTTAAACCCTCTAATGGCTTTCGGTTACATTAGAATATTCACATTTCTTACCACGACCCACACAACTTTCTTCATCTTGCCCTTTAAATAATACAATGTTCAAAGTTGAAATTTAAGTCAGGTGCGAAGATTGAATGATTATGAGATTTCAGAGTGTGTTGCCAGTTCCTGATATGCAGGCTTTCAAAGGAAATGGATATAAATCTGTTTCATACTCTTGAAACCCTTGGAAAAAATAAGAGGGCTGAGACAGTAAAAGAGAGAAGATGTTTTGAGGAATAATTCTTTAGAAAAACCTGGTTATGGGTCCTGTTCCTTACTCCACAGAAAGGGCTAGGAATGCTGTCCCTCACCTCAAATCTGGCAGTGGCCCAGCGCTTCCGTGGGGCCGCTGACCAAGCTCACTGTGTTATTTCTTCGGCTGGGAGGCACAGTGGATGAGGGGCTTGTTCCTTTCCCCAGGGGACTAGGAGAATGAGGGACAGCCCAACTGGCTGACCTGAGAGTGGAGTCGGGAGAATGGGCTGCATCAGGACTGTGGGAGCAGAGGGGCGGGGCCAGCCGTGAGCCGCAGGGCAGAGCATGCGTATGAGCGTGTGGACATTGGCCTCCGCGGGCTGCCTACTGGAGTGCGGAAACTCCAGCAGCAACCGTTTGGTGGTGAACTCCTACGGGCTAATGAAGGAATCTTGAGGGATCACTCAAGATAAAGATGCCTTCTCTGCACCGAAGGAGAATTCAGGAGAGTAGGCCCAGGAGGGACCTCCAGATCTGAAAGTTCCCCGTAAGGGAGAGAGTCAGCTCAAATATCTGCCAGGCCAGGCAAGCACAAAGTCAGACTAATTTGATTCTAGTCCACATGGGGCCCTTCCTGGCCCCTTTCCACCCTCCCTCTGCGCTGGCTCATCTCACAGGGGCGGAAGCAGCAGTTATTTAGTTCTGTAATAGTCGTAGATCGGATGGCGATGCCCAGTTTCTGGTTTGAGGCTGGTTGATGACTTGAAGTGCTCTTGGGACAACCTGTTTGATAAGAGCGAAAGGAAAAGTCACGTGCTCTGCTGGAGTATTCTGTGGCAGGAGAAGGTTCCTTTGCTAAATAAAGTCAGAAGGAATGGTGGAGGCGAATGAAGAGAATAAGGGTTGGATGGTGTTATGAACAGGGCCATTTACACATGGAGAAGCTCTGCTTGTTCAGGCTGCTCAGGGCACGCCACCCCCTGAGGAAACCTCCCTCAGCCTGCAGGTCTACAGGACCCACTTCTCCCTCTCCGGCCAGTCTCCAGCAACCTCACTCTTCTCTTTCCTTGAAGGCACTGATTGCCGTGTGAAAGTGTCTTGTTCCTGTGTTTGCTTGCTGCCCGTGACCCTTCACTGGACTGCTGGTTCCATGCAAGCAGGAGTCCCACCTCCGTGGTTCACTGCGCTGTCCCCAGTGACTGGGATAGGAGCCCTGTGCATATAGGTGCTCAATGAATGCTTGCTGACTGAATGGATGGATGGGGAAACTGTGTAAGGAATGGATACCTGAGAGTGAGATAAATACATCTCTCTCTTTTTATTGTGAAGTATTTTCAGTACAATTATACATTCATGCTGTGGTGGCAACACCTTTCACATTGTTTGCATGACTGATTTTCTTTGTTGACATTTTCATGCCAAAAATCACAATCTAAAAAGAGACACAAACATAAAAAGTTTTAAACAAATGTAGAGGAAGGACAAATTTGATGTATTAGACAGGAAATATTTGAATATGGGTTGACTTGATCTATTTTTATTTGAGAAAATATTTTTATTTTCACCAGATCCTGTAGGACTCTAATTTAAAAAGCTGTGGAATGGTGGGAGGGGGTGAAGGGATCAAGCAGAAGGAAAAGGACTCATGGACGTGGACAACAATGTGGTGGTCATGGGGGGGAGGGGGGTAAGGGAAATAATGGTAATGGAAATGGAAAGAATGCAGTAAAAACAAAAAATTTAAATCCTCACTGGAGGATATGTTTATTGATTTTAGAGAGAGGAAGGGGGAGAGAGAGAGAAAAAGTGATTAGTTGCCTCCCATATGTGTCCTGACCGGGAATCAAGGCCACAACCTTTTGGTGTAGAGGATGGTGCTCCAACCCACTGACCAACCTGGCCAGGGCGGGATCTCTTTTAAATGTTGGTGTTGGAACACAGGACTCACAGGTGCCTTGTAAGTGACAGTATCTCCCACCCCTGGTATCCTCATCTTTGTGTAATCCCTTCCTTCTGAGGGGCTGTGAGGAATATGACTTGCTTCTAGCCAATAGAATATCACAGAGTGATAGGATGTCACACCTGTGATTATGTTATGATATTTAAGACTCTCTCTAGAGAGTCTCTTTGCTGGCTTGAGTCACCACCTGGCAAAGACTTCAGGCAGTCACTAGGACCTGAGGTGACCTTCAAGCGACACTCAGCAAGAAATAGAAGCCATTAGTCTTGTAACCCCAGGGAAATGAATTATCTCACTGGACACATAAAACCAGTTTAAACCATGTCAGTCATTTACACCTCTGGGTCCAGGAAGGATTTAAGAAGAGGTTTGGTGTCCAGGTGAACCAGGTGTCTGACCTTGAAGGGGATGACTGCTGCTCCAAGGTGAGGGCAGATGCGTGACAGGGAAGCCTGGCTAGACATGGACTTCTTCAGCTCCACCATCTGCCTAGGTCCTGGCCTAGGCAGTATGTAAGTGTCTTTCTATACTTCTTGCCTATATATTTTCAATACTTAATATCTTGAGAATGATCTGATGGGGAGGGGTGTGTTTACAGGACCCAGACATGGCATGAGAAGGCTGGAAGTCAGTCACAGGCTCCCTGAGAGGCCCTCTACTTTGGCACTAGGCAGGCAGCACCAAAAAAGCAAATCAGGGGCAGTTGCTAGGCAGAGTGGTAACTGAACCCCGGGAAATTTGCATCCTCACCAAACCGAGCTCACCTTTGCTCTGCAGTCCGAGCATCTTCCTGCTAAGTGAGCTCTGGCTCAGATGAAGAACCTGAGCATTCTTTTCACATCTGCAGGAGAAATCAATAGAGGGACCGTGAGTGGGGCTAGGGAGGAGGCCAGGGAGCAAGGCAGGGGTGGTGACCAGAGGAGGGGCCAAAATGCAGCCAGCATTCGTAATCCTCTTCATGTGGCTCTTTGTCCTGCTGTTTCTGCTGGGATTCTTGGCCAATGGCTTCATCGTGGTGGTGCTGACCAGAGACTGGAGGCGGCTTGGGAGGCTGCCCCGCTCTGACATGATCCTCATCGGCCTGGGTGTCTCCCGTTTCTGCCTGCAGTGGGTTGGAATAGTGCACAACTTCTACTACTTCCTCCAGCTGGGGGAGATCACCAGGGGTCCCGTGCGGCAGCTCTTTAATCTCCATTGGAACTTCCTGAATGCAGCCACCTTCTGGTTCAGTGCCTGGCTCAGTGTCCTCTTCTGCCTGAAGATCGCTAACCTCACCCACCCCACATTCCTCTGGCTCAAGTGGAGGTTCCCAGGGTCAGTGCCCTGGCTGCTGCTGGGCTCTCTCCTGGTCTCCTGCGTTGACGCCCTGTCCTCCTATTGGGTAAACCACACTGCATATCAAGCATTCTGTATTAGAAAACTTTACGGGAATATGACCTACAAGGAGTGGAACAGGAGGCTGGAAATTCTCTATTTCCTGCCCATGAAATCTGCCACATTGTCAATTCCTTGCTCTGTTTTCCTGGTCTCAACGGCGCTGTTGATCGACTCTCTGAGGAGACACACTCGGACCATGCGGCGGAATGGCTACAGCCTGCAGGACCCCAGTACCCAGGCCCACACCAGAGCTCTGAAGTCGCTCGTCTCCTTCCTGGTTCTTTACACTCTGTCTTTTGCATCCCTGATCATCAATGGTGCAGGCTTCTTTACCACAGAGAGCGACTGGTACTGGCCCTGGCAAATTTTAATCTACCTGTGCACATCCTTACATCCGTTTATCCTCATCCTTGGCAACTTCAGGCTTCGAGGGGTGTTCAGGCAGCTACTTCTGTTGGCCAGGGGCTTCTGGGAGGCCTAGGTGGCATGGTTTCCTTATCCTGACCCCCAGGAGAGACTCAGGTGAGCATGACAGAACCACGGCCCACTCGGATGGAGCTATCTTCACAGGTAGTATCTGCTGGATCATGCCCTGGGCTTCCTCCTTTGAAAAGGAGAGGAGGAGAGTCAATCTGGGAAGCCCCCAGCCATGATACCTTCCTTGGGACGCTAGTACAATGGGGTCCCTTGGGTCTCAGAGAGCCAGACTTGTCCTAAAGGTCAGAGTACAAAATTATGTGCTACTCTCTCTGTACCCTCTCTGTTGAGTGGCAGCTTCAGCTAAAAAGTCTTGATTAGTTATACTCTTACCTCGACAGCCCCTCGGGGAATTCCAAGAAAGCACGTCTCCGACTGAATCAGGGTGCGGATAGGGAGGCAGCAGTCTCCATGAGGGCCATGTAGCAGCTACTGTGAGGGCTCAGCTGAGGGGGCAGAGGCCAGGGCTGTGAGGTCCAGAAGCCCTTCCTTCTGAGGAGGGCCTTTTCCTCTCACCAAACTCGAATTGTATTAAAACCACAGAAGGGTTTTTTCACACCACCCCTGTCTTTTCTCATTAATATCGCCATTGTTCCGCCTTCGATTTTCTCTTCTCTGAGGTCTGAGTGGCGGCCAGGCTTTTTCCATGTTTATTCTTCCTGTAGAATCACACATTGTGATTTTCTCCTTTGACAGATCATCTTTGGAACTTTTCCCCCTCAAGCAAATGTCACAAAGTCCCAGGTGAATTGAATAAACATGTACTTGTTGTTCTGAAAAACAAAGACTCAAGAATTTCACTTAGTGCCCCCAAAACTATTTAACCTCTTTTTTTGAGAAAAAAAAAAAAAGAATCAGCCTATTAAATATCATCTTTAAATTTTTAAAAAGTTTGTGCCAATTACTATGCAAATGTTTTTAGGAATAATTTTGTAGAAAATTTTCATTAGAGTTGGGTGCCTGTAGGGCAGGCTTGAAAGTTTTTGCTAAAAGGCATCAATGTGCAAAGTTCAGAGACCAACTTGAAACTGGATTCCTAATAAGGAGAAATTTTAATCTCCTCTGAGAGTGAAAATTATTTCCTTATCAGTTAGGGTGAGTTGAGGTGAATGTTGCTGAGTGGATGAACTATAATTTGGGGGCATATTATTCTACATTTTTTTGCTAAACATCTATTTTTTAATAGATGATATATTCACTAGGTTCAAAATGCAAAATGTACTCTTAATTTTTTTTAAATTACAGGTGATGCCCTGGCTGGTGTGGCTTAGTGGATTGAGTGGTGGCCTGTGAACCAAAGGGTCGCTGGTTCAATTCCCAGTCAGGGCACAGGCCTGGGTTGCAGGCCAGGTCCCCAGTAGGGGGGCTTGTGAGAGGCAACCACACATGGATGTTTCTCTCCCTCTCTTTCTCCCTCCCTTTCTCTCTCTCTAAAAATAAATAAATAAAAATAATTACAGTTGACATTCAGTATTATGTTAGTTTCAGATATACTCTTACCAGTTTTTGTCTGTCCTTTTAGAGATATTTTGTAGCAGAAAAACCACTAAAACCTAGCTAACAAACTAGTCGGCTAACTTAATGCACATCCAGCAGCTAACTGACCCCCTAACTTATTAACTACGTTCTCCCCATGACTTTTTATATGAATGGTTACACAACGTGTGTGCTGCTCTGCCAGTCACAGACCGCCATGTAGCAGGCATGAGCCCTAGTGGCCAGTAGAAGGAGCTTGATTTGCAAACCCCCCCATCCTCACCACCACTAGCAAGAAGAGCTGGGCTCCACCTTGGGCAAAGGAGGTGGTCTTCTCCTCTGGGAGGAAGTGCACCAGCCTCTGGGGGGGCCTGCTGGAGGTGGAGCAGATGCCCGTCACCGAGAGGATGCAGAGGAAGAAGTCCATGGGCAGGTGCAGTTGGGAGCCCGGCCTGATCCCCACGATGATGAGCGTAGCAGGGTGCCCCCATCAGGTTGTCCCTCCTCTAGGCATCCTGGGCTGTTCCAGGAGGCAGTGTTAGGCCAGAGTAGGAATCAGAGTTCGAAGCCTGTACTGAACAAAGGGCCGACTTGGAGCTGCTCGAAGTCAGGGATTTTTAATGGTTTGTCTTTTTATGAAAAGATTCCTAACAAATGTTTTACATTAAGACTTTTTTTTTGGGGGGGGGCATGAATAAAAAGAGTTTAAAGGTCTTGAGGATTGTACTCTGATTCCAAGATGCAGGACTGGAATTCCCCTTTCTCCTTATTGCTTGGGCTGGGTCGGTGGTTCTTCCTGATTCTTCCAGGAGGCAGGCTGGGCCAGTGACAGGGAAAAGCGCTCCCTTGGTTCTCAGCCTACTGATTGAGCAAGCTTAGTCCTAGGTCGATAAGATCAAGGCCTCGTTGTAGAACATCCTACCAGCAGTAATTATGTCCCAGCTTCGTGCAACTATGCTTCGTGAGACTATGCTATTTCCTTGGGGAAATGCTGGCATTCATTTGAATGTTAAAGTAAGTGATTAATAAAAGATGCATGCGCACATCACTCACTTGCAGAGACAACATTTGGAAACTGCCGGTGCCCAGAGATGAGGCCAGAAAGGGAGTGCCTCTAACACCCTCGGAGCTTTGTCGTCTACACATCCTGTCCCAGCAAAGACGAGTTTGCTCTGGGAACACTGCCTTGTCTCCTTTGCTGGTCTTTCGCCTCTGTCAAAGGAAAAAGATGCCATTTTTAAAATGATTTTATTTTGAGAGGGGAAGGGAAGGAAAAAGAGGGGGAGAGAAACGTCAGTGTGGGGTTGTCTCTTATGTGTCCCCTGCTGGGGACCTGACCTGCAACCCAGGCATGTGCCCTGACTGGGAATCAAACCGGCCACCCTTTGGTTTGCAGGCCTGCTCTCAATCCGCTGAGCTCCATCAGCTAGGGCTAAAGGTGCCATTTTTCTTTTTTCTTTTTGGTTAATATAAGTGTACTAAGAGATTTTATAGTCTTTATTTCTCTGGTTATTGGCAACAAGCCCCTCTGTGCCTTTTTTCAATATTTCAGTATTTGCCTCCTGTGCCTTTGCAACGCGTGGCAGGAGGAAGCACTGTGCTCCAGGAGGAAGATGAGGAGAGCCTTCAGGGATGCGGGCGAGAGTCCAGCAGCTGGAAAAGCCCATCTGAATGCCCACTAGGGAAAGCTTGAGAGGGGAGGATAATGCTCCAGAAAATAGAGTTTTCCTATGAAAACCCCACGGGGTCCATGGCGGGTCCCAGGGCAGTGCTTTCCACATGGGCTGCACTTTAGAACCATCTGGAACACCGTGAACGCTCCAGAAGCCCAGACCAAGCTCCCGAGTAATTAAATTAGAGTCTCAGATGGGCGGAACCCAGACATTAGCATAACAGTTTCCCGTTTCCCTGGGGATTCGATGTGATGCTAGGTTTGAGAATCACCACTTCAGAGGGAGCCTTGAGCCTTGCTTTGGAAGAGTCAATATGTGGCTTTTGAGAGAGAAATTGTTTTGAGACAGCCATAGAAAAGTTTTTGAGGAGGAAAGATCTTTTGGGCTAAACTTCTTATTCTTTGGTTGAAAACGTTAAAGCCAAGAGAGTTTGAATGATTTGCCTCAAAACCCACCACGAAGCAGCGAAAACGCCATCCAGGATATCTTGGCTCTGGTGAGCCTGGTCTCCCCTTAGTCTTCGCTTTCCGAGGTCTGGTTCAAAAACAACCTTTTAGAATCTCTAAGAACTAGTGGGTATCAAGTGAGGTGAGGGGGGAGAAAGCTCTCCCTAAACTAAGTTTCAGAGCGTTTTCTAAATGATAAGTGTTTGTATGAAGGATATGAGAGATGGGCTATAGAATCCGATGAAAACAATTGCACCCAAGTCTTTCTTTCTAACAGGGTTTGAAGACAGAGCTGGCAGTTGGATGGGGCTGAAGAGGGCAGAGCAACTGGATACTATCCTCTGTCTTGCCTGGATAGTTGGAACGTGCCCTTATCTGGTCTCCAGTGCTTCCGCTGCCAGACGGTGTCGCTATAGAAAATGCTAAGAATAGAAACTGGCTTCCGTGCAATACAGAGCAGCTGAGCTTGTGAGCTCTGCACCTGGTGGGAGCTCCTGGCTTTCCACGGAGCCTTTTTTTTTTTTTTCTTCTTCTTTTTTGGCAGCATAGTACGTAACCTACCTTTAGTCCCCAAACGTGGGTCCTGAGTTCTGAGAACAGCGACCGAAATTCTCACCATCGAAAAAAACAAAATGCAAGTGAGAGTCACAAAAAAATGAAAGCTGGAAGGAACTTTTAGGGTCATTTCAACCTCATCATTTTACAAATGAGAAAACGGAGGCTCAGAGAGCAGACGTGGTTTGCCCGGGGTCATTCTGCCCGTTGGGGGCAGAGCTGGACCTGGATCGGAGCAGCGCTCCATCGCCCCGTTACCCCGCAGAGCCCGGGGTTGGGGGGGGGCATCACAGTGGAGCGGGCAGCAGCGTCCCACAGAGTGACACACAGGGCAGGTGTGGCTTATGGGGGGAGGGCAGGTCAGGAAAGGTGTAGTGTTTGCGATGTCGCTCCTGGGGGGCAGTCGAGGTGGAGACTTTGAACAGCCACAAAGTAACACGGGGAAACAGGCTGGAGAGTAGCTTGGACACGGAGGCCCTGCTCACCTGACCTCTTTCCAGTCTATCTGTAAAAGGGAGACACCTGCTTCGTAGCTGAGTGAGGGCAAGGAGCCCACACACCCACCTCCGGTTTCTCAACAGCCAGGAAGCGGAGCTGGAAAAACCCCGCACGGAGCCCAGGTCCCACGTCCCACATCCCCTGTCGGGCGCCTAACTGCGCTAGAGGGTGGGGAGGGTGTTTGCTCTTTCTGCGGCGCCCTTGCGCGGCTCTAACGGAGCCTGGCACGCGAGCGGGTGGACCGACTCGCTGATCGGAGGTCGTATAGAGGAGCGGCTCTTTCGAAGTTCATCCTCTCACCCAGAAGCTCAGTGTGGAACTTTCCACAGTCCCCTCTGTGAGAGGACCGCAGGATGACCCCACTCAGAAGCATCTCCTGAGGGACCAAACAGTTGTTTCCTCTTGGTTAGTAAGTGTCCTTTAAATACATCGAATCTCTCTTCAGAGAGACTAGGACCAAAAAAAAAAAAAAAAAAAAAAAAAAAAAAAAAAAACAAAAAACAAAAAACCCACCCCAAAACCACCCCCCAAAAACCCCAAAAACTACACTCTGAAACTCAACAAAAAAAACAAAAAAACAACAACAAAAAAAAACAAACCAAAAGCCAAAAAACCAAAACTACACTCTGAAACTCAATAGGACAAGTAGGAAAACATTTGGGATCCTCTCCCGTTTTTCTAACCTGCAACTTTATGAACTGATGTCCTCTTTGGATAAACTAGATGAGTGCACCTTTGCTGTGGAGAATAGAATACAAGTATCATTTTATATACAAAAGATATGTTTTAATTATGATTGGAAGGTATCAATAGATTATTATCCCAACTCTATCAGACAGCTGTAATTTTTAGGTAAGGGCAGCTTCCTTCTGACTTTTAAAAGTTGTTCTCAAAACCATTTCTCTGGGTGAAATGCTTGCTGCTTCACTTTATATTTTAGGACGTGCAGAGTTTAATGGTTAATTGTGTGTTACCAGAGTGGAGCAAAATTGTCACCGGGGGGAACTGCGATGCTTTCTTCGCAGAGCGCCACCTGTCTGGAGGTGTGTGCCATGATTTCTGGGCGAGCGTGGGCTCTTTACACACATCCCATTTTCACGAGAAGATATCCTGAGAGCTGGCTGTGTAGAAAGCTCTGGATTGGAGGTCCTGACCATTGGGCTTCTGCCACAGAATATTGCAGAGGGCCACCCTCAGGATGATGTCTGCATGACTCACACCCCACCCAGGCTGCTCATCAGGAGCGTGGGGACCCTTGCCATGACCTTGGCTCCGAGTCCCTAAGTGAGTTCCCCGCCCTGCTGAGTTGGGCTGGGCCGTGTGTGTTGCATGGTTGACAGTTGCCCTTCTGGTGAAGGCCGGTCTGGCTCCCTGGGTACAGTGAGTCTTGTAACTTACGGCTTTCCCTGTCCCCCTTTCTCACCGATTGCAGAAAAGCTTAGAGGTACAGTTGTAAATTTTAGCGAGGAAATTGAATTTCATGGCGTAAATTTCGTGTACTTCCTTGACATCTAATTCCTGTATGCCACTCTGTGTATATATTTTTCCAGTTAGTTTTCTGTAGGGTGACTCTATTTCTAAGGTGTTGGAATTGACATTTTTTACACCAAGTTAGGACCAAAAGCAGAGTCCAGAGATAAAATTTGACTTCTCTCTCACCTCCAAAGATAGTAGTGTAGCTCGTGGTCCTCCCACCTGCTCCCTTACGCATGCACACGCATACAAGCACACTCTTACGACAAAGTCGGTTCTAATGTTTTGATTCAGAATTCCGCATCAGAACTCGACTCAGAGCAGCCTTCATCTCCTTGTTCCGCAGACTGTAGATGAGCGGATTCAACATGGGGGTCACCACAGCATAGAAGACCACAACCAACTTGTCCCGCTCAGCTGAGGAGGCGGAGCGGGGCTGCATGTAGGTAACCAGGGCCATCCCGTAGGACATGGAGACCACAGTGAGGTGGGAGGCGCAGGTCCCGAAGGCTTTGCGGCGCCCCCCAGTGGAGCGGATCCGCAGGATGGCAGCCACGATGTAGGCGTAGGACAGGGAGACCAGGCAGCAGGGCCCCAGCAGCACCACCACGCTGGAGGCCACTATGACTATCTGGTTGAGGGTGACGTCCACACAGGCCAACCTGACGAGAGCCAGCGTCTCACAGGCCACGTGGTTCAGTACGTGGTGCCCACAGGTGGGCAGGCGCAGGGTGATGGCTGTCTCCACTGCAGAGTTGGCCATGCCCACAAGCCAAGCGACTGCGGCCAGCCCGGAGCAGCGCCTCAGGCTCATTGCTGCCACGTAGCGCAGGGGGTCACAGACCGCCATATACCGGTCATAAGCCATTGTGGCCAGCAGCAGGAACTCGGTCCCTGCTAGGGCCAGTGAGAAGAAGAGCTGGGTCCCACATCGGGCAAAGGAGATGGTCTTCTTCTCCAGGACCAAGTGCACCAGCATCTGGGGGACCCCACTGGAGGTGTAGCAGATGTCCACCACCGAGAGGTTGTACAGGAAGAAATACATGGGCAGGTGCAGTCGGGGGTCCAGTTGGATGAGGAGGATAATGAGGCCATTGCCCAGCAGGGTCAGCAGATAAGCAGTCCCAAACAGGACAAAGAGTCCAGCCTGGGTCTGCCTGTCGCTGGAGAGCCCCAGCAGGACAAACTCATCCACCCAGGTCAGGTTGTTCCTCTTCATGGAGCGGGGGACTGGGCTGCAGGGGGAGGAGCAGAATCAGAGAAAGGCAAGTACCGATCTTGTGTTAGGAGTCTCCGTTGCCGTGGGCTGGGCCTGAGCCGAAAGTGGGACAACTCCCCTTAGGTTCCTTAACCTAGGTGCTTAGGGGAGATGGCAGCGAAGATGCTGGAGAAAGGGACAGCTGGGTTCTCACACTAAACTGTGAGATTCTCAAGGTTAAAGTCCCTGTTATGGTCATCCTTTTATGACTAGGACCCAGCACAGGTATACAGGAGATAATCTATCAATGCAGAGAAGAGAGAGAAAAAACATGTTGCAGGAAAGGGAGAATGATAGAAGCAAAAATAGAACAAAATAAAATAAAATGAAATGAAATGAAAAAGGAAGGAAGGAAAGAGGATAGGAAGCAGATAAGGAGGTAGGAAAAGTGGAATACAGCAATGAAAGATTCTGCAACCCTGGGAGCAGTGGGTCACGCGTTATAATCAGACACTTGAGATCAAGAAGCGTCCTCCGAGTCATTCCTACAAGATGGATTCAGTTGCTCTTCACGCTTCTTCCAGGGTCCAGTCTAGGTTACTGCCTACAAAGGAGCCCATCAATCTAGATGAGGCTTAAATCTTTTAAAACGGTGCTTGTTCAGCTTCTGTGTGTGCCAGGGACTGTGCTAGATGACAGACACCTGTCTGAACAAGGCAGAAAAAGCACAAGTCCTTTTTCCTTGGTTCTTGTTATGTAATCAGGAACACAGGGTAAATTAACGCTCCCCGAATTAATTAAGATAACATAATCAGGAACTCAGATTGAAACAATAATTACAAAATTAATCAAGAATACTTGCGCTAAGTTCCATGAAGGAGATGAACAAGGATACTATTTGGTTAATTAAAGTTCCAGGTATGATTAAGGACCACTGCAGTTATGCCTTCCTTCTCAATAATGTGCAATTTATATAGTAAGTTGCAGGCATTTATTTAGCTGTTTAGATAAATGATTAACAAAATGATGTAACAGGAGCATTTGGAAAGCAGTGATACATAACACTCCTGTGAAGTGACTGAAGTCCACTGAATTTTTTTCAGAGGGAGTGGATTCTCCTTTCTCAACTGAGATTGCTTTGGGCTGCCTCCCTCCTGATGTGCCCACTGGCCCTCTATGAAAGTAGAATTAAATGCCTTGAGTTTTTCTTAATACAAATGGAATCTCAAAGCATATTTCCTGCTTTTAAAGTAAGTTATAAATTAACCCATTTATTAAAAATAGTATTGGGTATACGAGGTACTAAGTGTTCAGCTAGGTTCTAGGAAATGCTGCCTTTCAATGTTAGGAATTAGTGTTTAGAAAATCAGCAGTGCCACAGAATGAAATAAAAAAATTAAAAAAATGTATCTTGGTAAAATCTGTAAGAATTAAATGAGAGCCGGACAGAGGATAAATGCAATGCATTGGTGTTAAGAAAACCAGAGTGGAGCCCCTGGAATCTAATACAATAGAATTGAAAAGCATAATCCAATTTGGATTTCTTCTGGCTGAGAATGGTGGCCTGGGCTCTTATTGGTGGAGGGAGAGATGGAGAACCTGGATGGAGTGGGCATCTTCTCGCCTTCTATTCAGCCCTGGCCCTGCAGTGGCTGGAAGGTGTCACTGTAGAAATTGCTAAGACTAGTACCTGGCTTTAGGGTGTCAGGTTTGGTTGGAGACTGTCTCTACTCCCTGAGCCCAGTCACTGGTGGGTGGCTGGGGTGCTGAGCACAGCCCCAGGCAGCCTGTGGCTGCCCACAGAGCTTGTATCAGCAGAGGAAGTAATTCAGTTCTGACCTGCGATGATCCAGAGGCTGCTATAGCATCCTGAGTCCTCACCTTCAGAGTCACTGTCACGCATTAAGAGCCCCTCTAGGAGGGTTCTGGTACTATATAAAATTAAAAAAAAAATGTCACAAATGAAAGGAACCACAGAGATCATGTTTACCATCCATTTCATTTTTCAGAAAAGGAAACCAAGGATTTTTTTCTCAATAAATTTTGTTGTTTTTAGATGATAAACTATTTTTATTAATAAATTGCCTCACCCTCAATTTTGGGGGATAATTAGAGAGTTCTGTTCCACTTCACTTGGCCCAGTAACATGTCACTGGGTGCTGAGTAATGCCTGGCCCAATGGCAGGTGACAGGGATCGTCTCCCTGTCCAGGAGCTCAGCCTGGTGGGAGGACAGAGACAATGAGTTATGACCTTATGAGAGTTCTCAAAGGGAACTCAAGTATCAAGTCTGGTAACTGGAGACATGGAGTCGGAAATGCAATAGCCAGGGAGATGTGTAGAAATAATAAGGTAAAGAAACAACCAGTTCATTTCCTTCTTGGAAAAAAAGTAGACGAGGTTCAAGGTGAATGTAGAACTGGCGACCTGGGTTTCGACCTGTACGAATAAACCATCTACGTAACGTTATAAAACACTAGCGTTTCAAGCCATATTTTCTTTGCCTGCACAATGAACAAGTGAGGCAAACACCAAGAGTTCTCCTAGCTCTACAGATCTGCAATAAATGAATATGTCTAAGCTGTAGTTTCAAGCAGTATAAAAAGGGAAAAAGAAATTCTGCAGTCTTTGATTACTCTTCATAGTAGGAGGAGAGGCAATAAAATCTTACGGGTTACTGGGTTCGGGAATCAAAGCATTGAAATTATACATAACTGTTTGGGGAGGTGTCAATGATTGGAACTAGGCTGACTTGAAAAACAGAGGCTAATGAAATAGGGAAGGGGCCGCACAAGTAGAAATGAGAGAAGCTTTTTGGTCAAAGCTGAAAGACTTTTATACTTCGGATACATGCATGAGCTTTCTAAAGTTGGTCCACAAATTTCCTAGAGTGAGGTGATCCCTAATACCAAGTTTTCCACCAGATCAGGGGCCAAAACTGAGAAAAGACGTGTCTGTGTCTCTCTTTGATTCTTACAGCGATCCCAGCTCTTCTCTGTTCCTCCTCCTTTACTCCAACATAATGAAATGCCTTGGGGCCAAGGGAAGAGCTTCTCTCTTTTGATCTCTACTCTTCAGTTCTTTGAGTGCATGTCTGTATACACTGAGCACTTCGGTTTATGCTGTGGATTGGATGACTGACCAAGATTCTATTGAGTGGCTCACAAGCAAGGAGTTGCATCGTCAGGGTCATGGGAAGAATCAAAGAGCCTCCAGTTACAACCAGTGAAAAGAACACAGGGGAGGATCCTAGGGCAGTCCCGGCTGCTCCCAGGGATTTGGGCTGCCTCCTCTCAATCTCCTCATAACCTTCCCAGTGGGGCACTCACCGAGGCTGAGCATTCACCTTGCGCACAGAACCTACTTTGGATGGGGAGACCACACATCTCTCAGGAAGTCCTGGAAGCCGTGTGGATCCTCTTCCTGGGAGTGGAGGTTTTACTTTGTGAGCCTTAGTTGATACTTTTCAGAACTTAAGAATCCCCAGAGGGCAATTACTTGCTCTTGGTGTGTTTCTTTCCTCATTCTCTACCCTCCACCCCCTACCTCCTTCTTGGCAACCATCACAGCTCCTCACCCTTCCAATTTCCCAAGGGGATAAACATTCTGAAAATGTTTTTATCTCAACTTTTAATTGTTCTTCTAGTTGCCAGGCTAATGAGCCCTTCCATGAGTCTGCGGTCTTTCAGTGCCCTTCAAGGCTATGGGGTTGCTGGAGACTTTTGGCAGGAGTGAGGAGACAGGAATAAAGTCTAAGAGCCCGATCTCCTTCCCACGGGAAGAAAACGAGTGTGTCTTCTCCCCTCCTTCCATGTGTCTAGTTTTAGTGACCAGGGAGTGGCAAGCATTGCCCAGCAGAATCATTATGCTCATGGGCTGGAAGCCATCGAGAAGTCCCAAGTTCACAATCATTAAAATATTTCTACAGGCTCCTTGGTGGTCTCCTATATCACATTTCTGTTGAATTTGGTTTTCCTTCCATATTTTCAGACCACCAGAAACTTTTCCATCTTTCACTGATCTGGATCTGCCAGTTCTTGATCACTTTCCTCAAAGTTTTAATGATTTCACTGGTGTAACTAAAAGGGACAAAGAAAACAACAAGTCAGGATGGAGTTTTACTCTCAATATTTACCTATCTGTTTCTATGGTAATAAAACATGGGTCCTTGGTAATATGGGAAGGAAAAGCAGATATATTGTTAATGAGTGACCCACTAGAATTTTTTTGGTAATAATTGGCCAATATCAATAAGGAACAATTTTAACTATCTTAAAGGTTTTGAAAATAGAATTTATTGGGGTGACACTGGTTAACAAGGTTATACAGTTTTCAGATGCACAATTCAACAACACAGCATCTAAACACTATATTGTGTATTCACCACCCAAGTCAAGTCTCCGTCCATCACACTGACCTCCCCCACACCCTCCTTATTATTCTGATCACTATAGACCAGCGGTTGGTAGTCTTAGTCCATGCTCTTCCCTTTGTGCAGTATATGGAGAACCAGGTTCCCCTCTGCCCGCCTCACCATGCAGCTAAGCCCAAAGGACCTGAAGCTCTCCCAACCTCAAAGTCCATCAAAGGAAAAAACTGATGGGGCTTTCTGACTTAGAACTGGAACCAAAAGCTGAGGGCAAGAAGGGCGGAGGTGAAAAGAAATCCAAGGGTATGATGAGGGAAGAGAGGAAGAGAGGCGGACACCTGAGAGCTGGGCTTCCTGAGGTTCATCAAAGGTAGACTTAGCATGAGCGAATACAGGTGAGTCCACGGTAAAGGAAAGCACGGCTGGGTACTGTCTTCCAGATGACCTAGTACACGATCATCTGATAAAAATATTTTCTGGCTGGTAAAACAAAAATTCAGCTTTCCTACTTTTTTCCAAACACTAAGGGTGGAGATGATATGTAATTGAAAAAAAAAAAACGGTTAGACAGTAGTAGCTTCAGTATGATCCTAAACTGTAAGAAATAATATACATATCATTGGATGTATGTGAAGACTGAAACACAGGAAAAGAACTGAAAGAGTGACCATAAAACATCAGTGGGCTCACTCTGGTACTAGGTGGGCTTTTTGGTAATAGGTTTATAGGCATTTTAATTTTCTTCTTTTTGCTCACCTGTATTTTGAAAAAATATCTACAACATTCATATTACTTTTCTAATATGAATCCACATGCAAATTTAAAAAATTACTGTTCATATAGATACATCATATTGAGAGAGGGATGCTGAGAAATCAACTCCTTGGCTTCATGTCCAGGAGTACTGGATCGCCTTTGGACAACATGGTGACTGTTGAGTGCAGGGAAGGTATAATTAAAATTCTGCCTCTGTCCTGGCTGGTGTGGCTTGGTGGACTGAGCACTGGCCTGTGAACCGAAGAGTCGCCAGTTTGATTCCCAGTCAGGGCACCTGCCTGGGTTGCGGGCTGGGTGCCCAGTGGAGGGTGTGCAAAAGATAACCACACACTGATGTTTCTCTCCCTCCCTGTCTCATTTCCTTCCCCTCTCTCTAAAAAGAAATAAATAAAATATTCAAAAAAATCTGCCTCAGCAAAGTAGCTATGTCTACAGGTTTTGAATCATTTATACCATGAGAGGTAAATCTATTAGCATGCTGTGGGGACACACTCTGGACCAGGGACAGGATAACTGGTGTTTGCTCCGGCTTTGGTACAAATAGCCCCATGACTTTGGGCAAGTCACTTAATCTCCCTGGGTCTCCTCTGAGAAACAGAGATTTGATTGGAACTCTACGGATCCTGCATCTCTGGGAGTCTGTCTTTTCCAGTGTGGCCATTATGTGTTCTCTTTCACCCTAGACACTGAGGTCTGAGACTGGGGTCAGACCATCGTGGGCTCCAAACTGTGGCCGTGAGTGGATAGGAGTAATTTTCACACCAGGAGTTACATTGACGGAACCAGTACTTTCCACACTATTTGGAGCCCTAGCTCTTGGAGGATACTCGCTTCCTATAATGTCTGTGCAGCCCCAGGCTGCTGCTTGCCTGGGTCTTTGCCTTCACTGCTTTGGAACTGCCCCATCATTACTCACTCCCCCACCCCCGTCCCCCACCCTCATATCTCCTTGCCACAAGGCTTTCCTGTTACTAGGAACAGGGTAGTTCAACTCCAGTGAACTGCTATATCTATTCTCAGTTAGGCACCTTCTTCTTTCAGTTCTTTCCACTTAAAAAATAAATAAATAAAAGGATTCATGTTTCCCTAGCTTTCCCCAAATGAAATGTCAAGAGGCACCTTGTTGGAAGCAGGTTATGTGGGCTGACGACTGCTCTAGCAGACAGCAGCTTCAGGAGCCTTGGGTACAACTCATCCTAATGAGCTCTGTCACGAGAGGGTGCGAGCCCTGCTCTGCTTCCTACCTTCACACACTAGGAAACCCTTACAATGGCATTTCCGTGCTTCGGCCTTCTCTATGTGACTTGAGGGAAACCACTTAAGTGGCGGTGGTAGGGATAAGAAAAAGACTTGGCCACTAGTACTTAATGACTACTAAATAAATGCTTTATGAGAATCATCTCCTTGAAACTTGGTGTAACATCTTTGTTATGTATTATTAACATTGAACAGGTAGAGTATAGCTTATTTCTGTTGAAGAAGTCTTTCCTTAGTAGATTACTGGCTCACACACGGAGTCAGAGCAGCCTTTACTTCAAGGTCAAGTTCCCTACGTGATGGAATCACAAATTAAAATACGCTCTTCATGGACGTTCAGTGAAAAGGTTGCTGTTTTGGTCTCTATAGTGATCTGATCTTCCTGGGCCTACACCCTGATGGGTAGTGTGGAAGGAGGGGGGGAAATGCAAACATGATATGCCAATTAAAATTATCTCATCCTGTACAGTATAAACAGGTTCATTGACTTAATCTTTGTTTTTAATCTTTTGTTAAATACTAATTAAATATCTGATGCAAAGTTCAAACTTTCTCTCTTTTCTCAAGGTGGCCAACTGGCCCTGTTGGGATAGTGCGGAGCTTCAAACAGGAGTGTAGAACCCCCCTTGCTTCATGCTAGCCCCGGTGCTGGTCCCTGCAGCCGGGCCGCTACGGCCACCTGTACTCGTACCCAGGGCTGGCTTCTGCTGAGTTGTGGTTGCTTGGATCTAGTCTGTGGCATCCACTGCTGAAGTCTGTGGCTCAGGGACTCGTGGACTGTTGTCTGCCCTTGTCAGGGTTCTGTGGTAACCCTGTCATTGAAATGATCCCACTTCAGGGTTTTCCAATGATTCCCCCAAACACATACACACATATATCCTTCAAGAAATGACTGCGATTCCTTTTGGGGCCCTGGCTTAGGAAAACCACTTTGTCATCCTTTTATGCGCCACACTGATCCTGTGCTCTCTGACCCCAGGTTCTCTGGGAGAATTCTCACCTGTGTGGGGCCTGTACCCCGTGTTCTTGGAACCAGGAGCACGTCTCCGACCGACCTGTCCAGCGCCCTCCCACACTGCTGTGGCTCTGCTCTCCTGCCACCGCCAAGGGGGCTCTGGGCCACCCCGAACTGCAGCCTCCCACCAGGTCTCCAGACGGGGATCAGAAAAGCACCTCTGCTTTTGGCCCTCTCCTCACCCTCTCTCTTCTCCATCCTCAGGGACTAAGTCCCTCAAAAGGGGCGAGCAGGACACACATATTTGACTGTCTGCTTCCCTCACTTTTCTCTGGCTTTCTTTCTCCCCACACCTGTGCCAGACAGGGAAGGTTTTCCTTCTCTGAGAAATTCAGGGGCTTCCCCTGTATCATGTCCTGAGTTACCCGTGCTTCTACTTGATCAAAACCTCAGTGTCCAAATCCAGAGGCTGTGAGTTTGGATTTAGGTGCTTCAGGACAATTAGAAATTTGGAACCAATAAAGACAATGATATTGATCTAATATCCCCAAAGTATTAACATTGGACCTACTGTTCTCTGTACGGTGTCTGTCTTCATGGGAGATCGGCCATCTCTTCTCTCCTCTGTTTAGCGCCTCACCCTTGCTCCACCGGACAGGCGGGGCCTTCAGTCTCCTCTCTCCATGGGCTCCTGTATTCTCTGTGCTCTGTACGCATCCCAGCCCTGATCTACACTCGGCTTCTTCTTCTTGGCCTTTGGCTGGTTGCTGGCCATGCTGTTCCATCCTCCCACGGACGCCACCGACTGGGACTGCGCATCCACGTGGGGTGGAGGAGGGAATGAAGAGTGCAGCCGTGACGGATCTGACTGCAGGACCGCGCTGCTACGTGACAGTCAGATTGTGACCACGGAGTTTAAAGCACGTGAGACAGTTCGCTAAAACATCCTGCTTGGTTCTTTTGGGGGCCTCAGCTTGGTGCGAGCTTGGTCATAAAGGAAGACCTGGACGTGTGCCGTGCCCTGGGCAGTGATGTGGACATTATCCGGAACAACGCTGTAAAGCAGGCGTAGACTTGGCCAGAGCTAGATCATTGGCAAAGAGGCAGGTGAGATGAAAGTCGGGGTCTGTCTGATGTGGAGGCGTCTTCATGCTCCGAGACTCAGAATTCTCTACAGAGGTGAACAGGAGGGAAGCGATTTCTTTTCCCTGCTGCAATTAAGCAAAATGATGTTTCTTAATATCCCAAAAAGCAGAATAAAGGAACTCTGGCCATGGGTTTCTTGCCACTCTTAGATAAAATTGGCTTCTTGGCCTTTAGAGAAGGAAGCTGACTTGCTCTTTTCTCTAGAGTCTTCTTGCTCACCTCCAGGCCTACACATTTGTCTCAGTTTTTCCCTAACATTTTGGCTCTCTGGTAGGCTGACTCATGCCCCTCCCCCATAAATTCACACTCTAATCCCTGGAATCTGAGAATTTTACCTTGTATGACAGGAGGGACTTTGCAGATGTGATCACATGAAGGATTTTGAGATGAGGAGATTATCATGGATGATCCAGGGGGGCCCAGTGTGGCTGTATGGATCGGTGTTAGAGGGGAGGGCCAGGAAGGCCAGAGTCAGAAAAAGAAGGTGTGGTGACCACAGCAAGAGTTTGGAGTGACGGGACCCCAAGCCAAGGAAAGCTGGTGGCCACTGAAAGCTGGAAAGGCAAGGAAAAGGGTTCTCCTCTGAAGCCGACACCTTGAACCGGGCCCAGTAGAATTGAACTTGGACTTCTGACCTCCAGGACTGTCTGAGAATAAATGGGCATTGTTTTCAGCCACTAAGTCTGTGGTAATTTGTTACAGCAGCAGTGAGATACCAGTGCAGCTTCTAATCTCTTCATCTCTGCCCCCTGCTCCCCCTGGCATTACATCATCCCGCTCTCCTCTCCCTTTCTTGTCTTCGTGCATCTGAACTTCCTCTCCCTCTCCATCTCCATCTCTCAGATTGCAGACTCTTTCAAAACCCTGATCATCAGCTGTCCCCGTATATAGTCCGGTGAGATGCCTTTCCTTGCAATGTGATCCTCAGCCAGCCTTGAGTTCCACGGTGGGGACGCCTCTTTCCAGCTCAGGGTCAGGGTCACTCCTTTGGTGAGTGTGGGACCATCTACACCCCAGTCCCTTGACTCCTTTGGCCCCAGGCTGGGCTGTCTTCGGACACCTGTCACAACAGCCCAAGGACTACTGACCGCCCGGGTCCCAGGGGCGTTCTAGGTCATGGCAGCTACTTCAATGTCTGTCACTGGATACCAGGAGAACGTCACCCCCAACCA